>ML105657.1:0-11090 GCA_003697995.1 Taxidea taxus jeffersonii | reverse complement strand
TCTGCTCAACAGGAGTCTGTTTCTCCCTCCTCCTGACACTACTCCTGTTTGTACTCTCTCTCTCTCTGTGTCAAATAAATAAATAAAATCTTTACAAAAAAAAAAAAAAACCTTTAAGAAAATAAAATGATGTTATCTAATGCAAACAATGTTTTAGCCACATATAGGCATATCATAACTTTTAAGAGCTTTTTTAGATTAAGGGAAAAAAGATTTCCTGAAATCTGTGATAATCTATGATAACTATTTTTATGTTTATATTGTGAAATTCCTTATAAGTAGGTATTATTTATTTTTTCTGATGGATGAGAAAACTAATGCTCAGAAAGGTAACTAATTTACCTAATGCCACACAACTAGTAAGAATATATCAGGGTGGTAGCTCTTTTAAAACAAATAAGCTGAATTTAACAAAAATGTATTTAGCACCATTAGCACACATCAAATGATATGAGAAATAGAAAGTGAATAGATGTGAACATATCATATGTGAGTGTTCTTAGCCTACCAGGACCTTAATATTTAGAGAGAGAGAAGGTTATATTCATATTAGTTGCAAGGTGGATTTTCTATAACAAAGATATCACATATGTGCTAAGGAAACAGTGGAGTTTTATTTTGATTAAAAAAAAAAAACAACCTCTTCACGATGGAGAAGGCTGTTTAGCCTTCTAAGGCTGTTTAGTTGGCAGGCAAACTTTTTGTGGAGAGATGAAAGGGAGGAAAGGTACAAAGGAGGCCAGATACAGGGCTGATAGATATGAAATATGACATGTCAGGACACTTGTTTGGTGAGAATATGCACAGATCTGAATATCATCCAGTCACCTATACAGAGAAGTGAACATTTTTACCTGTATTTTTTTGGAGCTAAGTTAAATTAATAAATATTGATCTAATATATTAGATCTGACAGTATATATATATGTATATATATGTACATATATATATAAATACACACACATATATGGTTTCATATATACATATATATATATAATTATGAAATATGTGAAGGGGTTATAAAAACTCATACATTAATGCTCTTTTAATTTGGTAGCATACTTATAAATTTTACATTTGGACTGAAATTCTTTGGTAGATAAGTGAAAACTCACTTATTTTTTTTTGCTAGAGGCTAAGGCATTTTTAATAGCTTATGGTCATATTTTGAAACCAATTAAATTTTAACCATGGTTTTTCAAGTAAAATATCATTATTTCTTACATTCGTTGAATAGTGTGTAAGACAGTCTAAAATATAATTATTTTTATAATGACTTCAAATGTTTTTATGTACTTTAGTATAATTATTATTAACCTCAGAATTAGATGGTCTTTCTGCTGTTTCCTAGTTTATTACAATAGTCAAACATGTCTCCTATGAATTTATTATGATTTATATGCTTAATTATGGAGCCATCAATCTCTCATACTCTTTATTCAATTAAATGATATTAAATAAAATAAATTTTATATTAAAACAATGTACCAAAATATATCAGTAGAATTTATTTATTTATTTATTTATTTATTGAGACAGAGAGAGCACAAATGGGGGGAGATGGGCAGAAAGGGAGAGGGAAAGAATCTTAAGCAGGCCAATGTGGGGTTCAGTCTCATGACCCCGAGGATCATGATCTGAGCTGAAATCAATCAGCTGCTTAACTGAGCCACACAGGCACCCTAGTATTATTTAATATTTTTATCAACATTTTGGAAAATGTTGGAAAAGATAATATCATTTCAGAGTGTAAGCATGAGTATATTTTAGTACAAAATTAATCCAAATATTACTTTTGACTGATATTAGCTATGAAGCCATAAATATGCTGTGATTTATTGAATTTATCTACCTAAATAAGTTAATGTGGCTATAAGTTATTCAGACTCATTTTTCTCTGTTTCTAATAAAACAGTTTTGGATTAGAAAGCTTTTTTTTTCCTTTGATGGATATAAATAGGTAAGAATACAGTGGAAAATAATAGATTAGAATATGATAGGAAAGGAAAGAATAGGCTAGAAGAGGGGAAGGGAGGGGAGGGGGGAGAGGAGAGGAGAGGAGAGGAGAGGAGGAGAGGAGAGGAGAGAGGAGAACAGAAGAGAAGAGAAGAGAAGAGAAGAGAAGAGAAGAGAAGAGAAGAGAAGAGAAGAGAGAAGAGAAAAGGGTGTGGGGGCAGAGAGGATTTTAACTGTTAAACTACAATCTCTGATCAAACACAAGGCTTCTAGGGTAAGCACCACATTTGAGTTGCTATTAGTCAAGTCTGCCCCTATGTCTCCTTGGGAAGGAGAATATGAAGATGCTAAGAATTGAGCCAAAGTTCCAAAGGAGACATGATCACCATTAACACTCTTTTTTTTTTTTTTAGACTTTATTTATTTATTTGACAGACAGAGATCACAAGTAGTCAGAGAGACAGGCAGAGAGAGAGGAGGAAGCAGGCCCCATGCAGAGCAAAGAGCCCGATGTGGGGCTCGATCCCAGGACCCTGAGATCATGACCTGAGCTGAAGGCACACACTTTAACACACTGAGCTACCCAGGCACCCACCATTAACACTCTTGAGAGAAAGTGTATATTGACAAAAGGGATGAAGAATAAATGAATGGGATCCTTTCTGTTTCTCCATGTTTACATATCTAATAAATAGCTCTTTTTTTTCCTTTTAGGTGCCTAGCATTGAAGAATGTTTAAATCAATCAATAGCTATTAAAAATGAAGACAAGGGAGAATAGAAAACACACCTTAAATTATTGATGTTGAACACAGATAATCTTGCAATAGAAACTTTACACCATATGTTAGAATTGGAACTATTTATAATTTTAAATTACAATCAAGACACCGGGGCATAAGTTTATTAAAATATGTCCAAATTTTGCAATCTTTTAAGTTTGAATCAATTTCCAAAATGCAATGATTTTTAAATGAGCAATTCTATGCTGCTTTGGCTTATAAATGTAATGTGTAATACTTCATCAAGTAGCTTTTAAGAATCTTCTTAAGTTTGGTTTGAAATTTCTCTTTTAATGTTTTAATTATAAGGACAACTAAACTTGTAAGCAATTTTTAGATCATAGAAAGTTTAATAAAGTTGAGTCAGGATTAAAATCATATTTTTCCTTTGGGATGAGTTCATAACTTTGTGTACCTTTTTCTCTTTCGTTCCTTTCTTCATTCCTTCTTTTTCTGTCTTCCCTCCTCTTCCTTTTTTAATCTACATGTGCATACACACTGTCTCATCTTTATTGTGTAAATTTCATATTTTATAGATGTATACAATCTATATAACTATAAATTGTAGACAAATAGTTTACATTCATTTCATCCCTTCATTACTTATTTGTAAAATGTGAATTTTTTTTTACAGCAAGTTGCATATAAAAGCAAGAATAACAATGTAATTTTCCTGTTTCAGTTTTTTTTTTTGAAATATAAATAAGTGTGATGCCAATAATCAAATACATGGAGATGAGTCTCCAAATGGTAAATTACTGAGAACAAAAATAAATGTTATCTTTTATGACTTAAATAAATGTTTATGTAGTGTTTTAAATTATTTTCACCATTCAGTTGTTCATATAATCTTATTAAATAAAAGTAAACTTTTCATTTATAAAAAAATAAAATGATAATAAAAATAGAATTGGTGTGTGTTGTATATATATATTGTGTATGTGTATTTAAAAAATGGAATGAATGTTTATACTGAATTATTTCCCAGAATCCCAAAATTGTGAATTGTCTACATGTGTTAGCTTAAGTTATTCGTTTAAACAAAAATTATATAAAATGTCATGAAGCTTGAATACCATTATAGATACTTATTTTTTATTTCATTTCTAAATTCATAAATTGTACTCTAATCTAAATTGTACTCCTGGAACACAGGAGAATAAAAAGGTTAAAACTATTTTTCTTAATAAAGGGTAAAAAAAGAAAGACATAACTATTAATGCATTTTCCACTAGGGAAGAATAAATTGTAAATATGTGCTTTGTATGAATGCATGTGACATTTATGTCACTCTTGAGACACAAAACAGAATTTAAGTAGCTGTAATATTATGGATCAACCTATTTTACCTCTAAAATTTTTAAATAGGAAACAAGTCCTAATGATCACAGGTATTTCTTCATAAGCTGAGGAAAGAATTGTAGAATTTTTTTTTCCTGTGCATTTTCTGTGTCTCTGAGATAATACAAGAATAGTTAATCATTTCTCAGATTAATCTTTCATTGTGAATTAAATAAATTAGAACTACATTATTCCTTTTAAAACTGGGTTAAAATTATTTAAAAGTGTAAAGTGATCTACAAAAGAGTAAATATTATCAACAAAGCTTTATTAGCATGAATTCTAGAATTATATTGTCATGGAGTTTAAAATGGATTCTGCCTCTAATAATTTGTAATTTGTTTCTCTCTCTTTTGAAACCCCTGAATCTTAGTTACCTTAATTTCAAACTAATTGAATCATTCCTCTGCATGATGAAACTTTTTTTTTTTCTGGTGTCTTAATACATGTATACTTTCTTACATTTGTTATTGAAGTATAGCTGACATACAATGATATATGAGTTTCAGGTATACAAGATAGCGATTTGACAATTCTATACATTACTTAGTGCTCACCATGATGAGTATAGTCACTACCTATCACCATACATTGTTATCACAATACTATTGATTATATTCTTTATGCTGTACTTTTCATTTTCACGATTTGTCACATAACTGGAAGTTTGTACCTTTCAGTCTTCATCTATTTTACCCATCCACAACCCACTTCCCCTCTGGCAACTACCAGTTTGTCTTCTATATTTAAGAGTCTATTTTATCATTGTTAATTTTTCCTTTTTATTGATTCCACATTTTAGTGAGATCTTATGGTATTTGTCTTTCTCTGACTTATTTCACATCTTCTAAAAACTTTAAGTTCTCTGTAAATTATATAGATTTCAAGAGAAGTGAAATAATCTCAGAAGTGGTTATCTCTTTTGTTTCTGTGCTGGATTATCCATGTGATAAACTAAGAAATTTATGATTATAGGAAATCATTTTACTCATCAGATGAAAAGTGAGAATTATTTGAATGCCTTACATTTAATTATACTTTTCTATTTTTTCTATGTTTAATTATATTTGGTTAAGGGAACATACTCTAATGTTTTCTGTAGATAGTATCACCTGGTATTGATCTGACCCTGTTAATAGGACTATTTTTGTCTTTAGCATAAAAATAAAAAAGTAAAATTATACAAATTCTCTTTAAACACATGTCTTCTATTAGTATATAAACCAGAAAATAATGGAAGTAAAAGTAATGAAATCCTTAAAATGTAACTTTAGCTATGGCTGTTATCTATTTGATGGGAAATCATAGTTTTTTAAAGCTTATAATTATTTAATTGTGCTTTTTAAATTAACTAAAATTCATTTAAATTCATAAGGAGCATGAATTTAATAAATTCATGCTGCTGAATTTATTAAATTCAGTCAAGGAGTATAACATATTTAAGAGGCAATGACAGGTCATAATGCAAAATTGTGCTCATATTATTCACTTGATGCTTCTTTGGTGAAGTACTATTTTTATAGCCATAAAATCCAAAGTACTGATGGATATTTATTTTTATGTCTAAAGAGATAAAATTGGGGCGCCTGGGTGGCTCAGTGGGTTAAAGCCTCTGCTTTTGGCCTGGGTCATGATCTCAGGGTCCTGGGATTGAGCCTCACAAGAGGTTCTCTGCTCAACAGGGAACCTGCTTCCCCCTCTCTGTCTGCCTACCTCTCTGTCTACTCATGATTTCTGCCTGTCAAATAAATAAATAAAAATCTTAAAAAATAAAAAAATAAAAAATAAAGAGATACAAGATAAGCCAGTTCTCTTGTTTTTAATATTTGAATTAAAATAGTACAGAATAGCACTTACTCAGCAAATGTGTAATTAATAGAAACTCTACTTTATTTCAAGTTAACAAAAATTAGTGAACTTTAACTGTATGTACTTTTAAAGACTTTAGTAATAAGATGTCTCCTAGTGACAGAAACACAATGTGAAGTAGCTTGGTCATAGAGAAGAATTTATTGGAAGAATATTATATTATCAAAACATTGTAATAATGCCTAAACAAAATAGAGAAGGACAGGAATGCTTAGCTGGCTCTGTCCGTAAAGCATGCAACTCTTGAACTCAGGGTTGTAAATTTAACCCCCAAACTGGGTGTGGAGATTACTCAAAAGTAAAATCTTAAAAAGAAAAAAAAAGAGAGAGAGGGAGAGAGAAAGAGAGAGAAGGGCAGAGATGGAACTAGGTCTCAGGAACAACTTGCATAAAATATATATGTAAATATGTTTCTCTGAGCTTTCATTTCTGACTGAATCTAAATGAACCTAAACTTTTTATAATCAGTGCTTGGAAGAATAAAATACTGACTGAGATACAGAGCTTACATAAAGACCTTTTTGGATGAGGGGACAGTGATGAGAAATCAGGCATTGCATTTAGGACATATTGAGTTTACAAACATTGTTCCTCACCTTGATTAATACAGTACCCTACAAAGAGGTCTCTTTGTTTCTATCTTTTCCTTCATATCCCTTACCATTATAATAAAATCTGATATTACAGCTAGTGGGATTTTATTAAAACTAAAGTCAGATCAAACTCAAAATCTTGAAATAACTCTCTCTTACATAGAGCAAAAAACAGCTTTTACCATGATCTGGTTCTGGACTACCTCTCAGACCTAATCTCCAATACTCTCCCTTAAATAGTCAATCCCTGCTTCACTAGCTTCTTAACTTTATTTAGAACAAGTATACTCCTAACTGAGGGACTCTGTATTATTATCCCCTATGCCTGGAAGGACCTTCCTCCAGAGATGTTTATGGGTAAACTGCTCACCTGTTCAACTTTTTACTTACTCTCACCTGCCTAAGAAGGATTCTTACCTTAGACTATTAACCATTTCCCTATGGCCAGAATTTTAAGTCCCTTCCCTATTATCTATTTTTCATTTTTTTCCTTAGCCTTTATCACTTAACATACTATAAATTTTATCATATTATTTTACTGTGTTAATCTTTTATTATGTTTCTAAGAATCTATTTATCAACATTAAAGCTCTGAGGAGACCCCTTCTGTGTTCAGAATTATATCTCAAGTGCCCAGAACAGTACCAGGCATTTAACAAATATTTGTCAAATAAATACATGAATAAACTAATAAATGTTAGACAATTTTATTAGTAAGGATTAGATTCAACTGTAATAAAAACTAAATTAACAGCAGTTAGAACAATAGAGGTGTTTATCTTTCTCATAAACAAAAGGAGTCACAGGGCTAGCTTGATGGCTCATGAAGTATCAATATCCAACTACTTCTTTCTTTTTGTATTACAATCAGTTCTCAATATGTGGCTTCTACCTAAGGATTCTAAATGACTCCTGCACTCATAATCTAGGAAGAATAACAAGGAAAATGATATAAGAAGGGCACACCCAATATATTTATGTCACTTCCTACAATTTGCACATAGCAATTTACTTTATATTTTATTGCTCACCATTTTTTTTAAGATTTTATTTATTTATTTGACAGACAGAGATCACAGGTAGGCAGAGAGGCAGGCAGAGAAAGGAAGGGAAACAGGTTCCCTGCTGAGCAGAGAGCCCGATGCAGGACTTGATCCCAGGACCCTGGGATCATGACCTGAGCCGAAGGCAGAGGCTTTAACCCACTGAGCCACCCAGGCACCCCATTGCTCAACACTTTAATCACCTTGTCACATCCATTGGAAAGAGAGGTTTGGAAATAAAGAGTTCTTATTGTAGGAAGTTATATGCTCAGCTAAAGATCCAGGGTTCTATTTCTACACACAAATACAAAAATGAATATTTGCTCATGACTCTCTGTGTCATAAAACCCAACTGTATATGGTGAGTAAGCAATTGGATAAAAATGTGGTGATCATAAAAATTTGTTTAGCCAGCAACAGTATGCATTTATCCATGTTGTCACAGAATAATTATATTCACATTCAAAAATGTTCTAATTTGGACAATAAATTACACAGTCACTAAGACCACTTCACTAATGCCACTCATTACTGTCTGTGTTTCCACTTTCAGAGTGTCATAATGACTTCTTCACATTCTAAGAGTGCTTGAATTCTTGAACAAACAAACAAAAAACAACAAACTATTGGAACAACCTCAAATTTTTGTGAACTTAAAAGACTTCTTAGCTGAAGCATATGCAGATTTGTTCACACTGAGAAGATAAGCCTGAATTTGAAAGAAAGATCATTTAATTTCTACCTTCAATTATTTGAAAGGCAAAGAATTACTAACATATTCTGAAGACCAAAGAGCTGCACACTGGGTGAGGCACTGGAAATACATTATCTCCATTTCTTAAAAAAAAAAACACTTCATAATCACAACCTCCCAAAGCATTAAAACTAGAACAATGACCACAGTAATGGTATAAAAAATAATTGTCACAGCAGTCTAAATCATGGACTTATTTGAGAGTGCCTTGTTGAAAATCACTTGAAATATCCAAGCACAGTAAAGATAGACACTGGCAGAGATCTTGTTGAAAGGATTCAGCATGAGTTAAGTAGTTGGGCTAAATGATGATAAAGTTTATAGTATCAGTGGAATTCCATGGCTCTTGATTCATTGAAAATTAGGATTCTTTGACAGAATGGAATTGGGTGAATTTATATTTGAGGCAATGTGTGAAGCATCCTACATGTGGATAGGAAAAAAAATACCACCAGATTGGTAAGGGCTATCAAATTATCATTATCAGAACTATCAAGAAGTTTCTAAATTTCAAAGGAATCTACCAACCAATCCTAGTTCCTGTGGTTGTTAACATTTCATCAGTGAAATCAGAATTAGAAGCAAAATGGAAGTTGTCCCAAACCAATAAATTAGTTACACAGATTAAGGGATATGTCAAAATTCACACTGCCAGAACAAATTACATTTCCCGATAACTAATCTGGGTAACAAATTCATTATTGCATATTGTACTGTATATTGTTCTACACTGGGTAACTGTATATATAGTTACCCGGTGTAGAATATATATAATGTATAGTTACCCAGTGTAGAATATATATATATATATATATATATATATAATACTTCAATGCTTTAACTTCCTAAGAGTTCTTTGCACAGATTAGTTTTTGTTTTTTTTTTGTTTTTGCTTTTGTTTTTTTCTCCCCTCTGTTACCCAGATTAGCCACGCTTACATAATTAAGTTTTCCAAAATGGCATGGTCTTTCAAGACTCTGTGTCTCTAAGTATGCTTTTTCTTTTGACTAGGTTATATTTTGTTGGGAAGTTGTGCCAAGACAACAGCTGCTTCTAATGAGTATTTTTAGTACCTCATCAAAAAATATAAAGTAAATGATCCTGGAAAGCTTCTTAATCAAAAGTTTAAATCAAAACAAAACCCTAAATTTAAAAAAAAAATCAAAGAAAACATTCAACAGAACAAAATATAACTTTAAGAAAATAAAAACTATCAATATATTTATTTGGATATGAGTAGATAAAGTATTGATCATAAAGTAAACTAAATACTATGAAAATATTTTTTAAAAGTGATATTCAAAGAACCTAAACTTTGAAAAGAAAAATAAAATATCATACAGAGGAGGGGCAAGATGGCAGAAAAATAGGATACCCTGTTTCAAAAGGTCCCCTAAAGTGAGTGAAATATCTACCGGAATACTCTGAACACCCATGAAATCAGCCTGAGATGTAACATTATACACTTCTGGATCTCTATGAAGGCAGAAGGCATCAGTGCAGAGGTAAAGAGGATGGGAACACTCAGAGTGAAATGGAACAATAAAAAAAAGGGGAGCCACCACTAGTCACCCACTGGAATGTAATACCCCAATACAAAAATTCCCTGTGGTTGGGGACCAGCATTAACTTGGAGTCTCATTAAAAGCACTCAAAAAGAGCAAAAGATCTTAAGGGGTGACTGGTGGAATCAGGCAGTCATGGGCACAGGCTTAAGCCCATGGTCTTAGGACAGTTACCACCAGTGACCACCCATTCCAGAGACTCCAGTGGAGCCTCCAGTCCATGGTCCCTGAGCTTGCAGCTATCTGCACACCCCTGCTCATGCCTGAGACACCCTGGTGTAGGCACCAGCTAGCGGTCTCTAGGACAGCAGCCTTCCACCACTTGCGGCACTGCTGGGTCTGAGCGCTCTCCAGCCTGTGCATGAAAGAGCTGGTGTGGCAGCTAGCCGGTGGTCTCTAGGACCACAGCCTTCCTTGACTGGCCATGGCATCTGAATGCTTCCAGCCCAAGCCTGAGGGAATCCGACACTATCTCTGGTTGGGATCCCTCAGCAGAGACCTGCATGACCACTGAGTCTGAGCGCAACTGGCTTGGGCCTGGACTCCAGACAGTAGTCTCAGAAAAGGCAACCACTGGAAGCAGTCTCCTTGGACCAATATCACTCCTGCTTATAGTGGCATGGGGGTGCAGAGATAAGCGGGAACCTCGGTTGAGCCCTGGGACGGTGGTGGCTGGTGGTGCTACTGCCTGTGGGAGGCTGTGTTGTTCAGCTGAGTTTGTTCTGGACCACCCAGAGGGGAAAAGTCCAGAGGCTTCTCTCTGAGGTGGAGATCTGGGTACAGACAGATTCTTTCCTTGCTCTGACCCTCTGAAAAGCCGCAAAAAGCCACCAAAGAACAAAAACCTCCAGAGAACAAAAGTCTGAAAAATCAGTTTGAACAGAGCCCAGCCCCTTGATAACCTGCAGGGTGACTCAACCCAAGCAAGAATGGTAGAACAATGCAGCAGGCCCTACTCCAGAAGAAAAGCCGAAAGAATGAGATGACAAACACCACAGGGACCCCATAAAACTAAAATCCCAACACCAGGATAAAACAATATATTAAGCTCCCATATTGCCCTAAAACTTAAAATATTTTATAGATACAACTTTTTTTTTAATTCATTCTCACAATTGTTCTTTTAATTTGCCTACTTACAATTACAACTAGAAGTTTAATACAACATATTCCATAATAACCTTTTAA
>ML105656.1:17993-139590 GCA_003697995.1 Taxidea taxus jeffersonii | reverse complement strand
CTTTGTGTAAGGACCTTTGGGACTAGTGTGAACAGATTGAGAGACATATTCTGGTTTATTGGCCCAGTTTTCCTGCAGTGTTTCAGAGGGAAGAAAGTGACATATAATACAGCTGTTTCTCATGTTTAATATAATTTTAATTTCCTAATGTTGTTCTTAGAAGCAACTCAGAGATCTCAAAAGACTACCTAACTCTATAAATTCAATTTGTGAACTTCATGTAAATCTATACTGAGAATGTGTTCATAGGTTTTTACAGAAACAAGAATTTCAAGACAAGCTGGGTATTGTTCTAGAGATGATTTTCCCCTTGTGCAATTGCTATGGTTTCGTTCCTTTGATTGGTCATTTAAAATGTTTAGTCATTGTTTTGTTTTTGGATAACTTGTTTTTGTTTGTTGTATAACTAGGAATCTATACTCCCTCTTTGAAGGGCACAAAACACCTCCATGAAACACAGATGGTACCTCCAAGGGTTTTCTTAGGTGATTCAAAAATGAAATCAGAATGGGGCACCTGGGTGGCTCAGTCAGTTGAGCGGCCAACTCTTGGTTTCTGCTTGGGTCCTGATCCCAGGGTCCTGGGATTGAGCCCGGCATCAGGCTCCCTGCTCAGCAGGGAGTCTGCTTCTCCCTCTGCTGCTCCCCCTGTTTGTGCTCTCTCTCTGTCTTTCCAGTAAATACAATCCTTTTTAAAAATCCAAATGTTTAGCTTCTCACAAAAAGTCAGATGGGGTATGTTTTAGTTTCCTAGGACAGCTGTATCAAAGCATCACAAACTAGGTGCCTAAAACAACAGAAATTTATTCTCTCACCATTCTGGAAGCTTGAAGCCTAGAATCAGGGTGTTGGCATGGGCCATAATCTCTCTGAAAGCTCTAGGAAAGAATCCTTCTTTGACACTTCCTGAGCTTCTGATGGTTGCCAGCAAACCCTGCTGTTCCTTGGTTCATAGGTGTTATCAAATTTCTGCCTGAGTCTTCATGTGGCTGTCCTCCTTCCAGGTCTGGGTCTCCTTGTCCAAATCTCCCCTTCTTGTAAGGACACCAGCCATTGGATTTAGGGCCCACCCTGATCCTGTGTAACTTCACCTTAACTAGTTATATATACAAAGACACTATTTCCAAGTAAGATCACATTCTGATGTCCCAGAAGGACATGAATTTGGTAGGGGTGGGGCTGGAGAGGCACGAACCCAATACATGGCATATATGACCCTGTCCTAAGAACTGACCAAAGCTGGTCCAGTAGCTGAACTCTCCAGGTGGGGCAAGCACCTAGTAGTGGGGCAAGCACAAACAAGTACACCAAAGTTCTCATCACATCTATGAGGCAAACACTTGCACCAATAAATGAGCCCTATTTCTCATGTATGTTACCTGCTTTGCTCCCATAAACAGCTGTGTGCTAACTGTGCTATTGTTTACCTTTAAAACTTTTAGGACGCCTGGGTGGCTCAGTTGGCTAAGCGGCTGCCTTCGGCTCAGGTCATGATCCCAGTGTCCTGGGATCGAGTCCCACATCGGGCTCCTTGCTCGGCGGGGAGCCTGCTTCTCCCTCTGCCTCTGCCTCTGCCTGCCTCTCTGTCTGCCTGTGCTCTCTCTCTCTCTCTCTCCCTCTCTAACTAATAAATAAATAAAATCTTAAAAAAAAAAACTTTTATCTTCTATCATCTATCTATCTATCTATTTATCTATTGGGTCCATAAGCTCCATGACCAATGTGGCTTGAACTCATGAATCTGAGATCAAGAGTTGCATGCCCTACTGGCTGAGCTAACCAGATGCCCCCCTTTTATAACTTTTAAATAATAATTTTTTTTTAAGATTTTATTTATTTATTAGTTAGAGAGAGAGAGTGAGCGAGCACAGGCAGACAGAGAGGCAGGCAGAGGCAGAGGGAGAAGCAGGCTCCCTGTCGAGCAAGGAGCCCGATGTGGGACTCCATCCCAGGACGCTGGGATCATGACCTGAGCCGAAGGCAGCCGCTTAACCAACTGAGCCACCCAGGCGTCCCTAACTTTTAAATAATAAACCAGAACTCCTATTTCATGTTTCATAAGCTTTTGTCAGTATCTCACAGCTCTCTTCTTGTTTTGTAAGACCAAGATATTAGATTTTTTCCACTTTCCCCTCTCTCTTCCTTTCCCTTCCCATCTCACAGATTTTGTTAGAAACACCTTAATTATTGTTATAGGTTGAATTGTGCCCCCCTCCTAAATTCATATGCCAAAGTTCTAGCCTTCAGTACCTCAGAACAGTGATCTTATTTGGAAATAGACTGATTGCAGATATAATTAGTTAAGATGAGATCATACTGAAGTAGGGTGGGTCCCTAATCCAATATGACTGATGGCCTTAGAAAGGGGAAATTTGGAGACAGACATACCCACAAGGGGAATGCCAGGTCAAGGTGAATGCAGAGATTGGGGTGATGCAGCAGAAGCCAAGGAATGCCAAAGATTGCCAGAAAACCAGCAGAAACTAGGGGAGAGGCATGGAAAAGACTCTCCATAACAACCCTCAGAGGGAACCAACACTACTGACATCTTGATCTCCAATTTCTAGTCTCCAGAAACCCAAACATTGCTAGACGATGTCACTGAGTTGATGAGCCAGAGATAATGACTTGGGGAGGCTGGTATGGCTGCAGTTGGTGGGAGCAGAATATCAAAGGGAAGGGAGAGATGCAGAGAAAGAGATCCAAAAATTTGCATGACAGAATAGTAATCTGAAATGATGTAAGGTGAAACTACAGGTTCTGAGCAAAGAACACAACCTGGGAGCTATGAGCTAAACAATCCTGCAGCTCAAACGGGGCTCAGAGACACTATCACCTCCTAACCATGTGAAGAAAACATAAAAAACCTGAGGCATTCAATAGAGAACCAAGAAGTGTTATGTCTTGTAGAGGAACTAAAACATTTAGAATAAAAGCTACTTTATTTTTTTTAAAGATTGATTTATTTATTTGGGAGAGAGAGAGAGCACAGGTGAGGGGAGGGGCAGAGGGAGACATTCCCCAAACAGACAATCCTTGATCCCACAGTCCTGAGATCATGACCTGAGCCGAAACCAAGAGTCAGACACTCAACCAAAGGAGCCACTCCAACGCCCCAGAATAAAAGCTACTTTAGATCTGCCTGAACAAAGCTTTATCTTTTTAAAAAAGATTTTATTTATGTATTTGTCAGAGAGAGAGAGTGCACAAGCGGGTGAAGTGGCAGAGGGAGAAGAAGCAGGCTCCCCACTGAGCAAGGAGCTCAATTCAGGACTTGATCCCAGGACCCCAGGAGCATGACCTGCACTGAAAGCACACTTAACCAATTGAGCCACCTGGGTGTCCCTGAACAAAGCTTTAAACTAGGTCTTGAAATAATTAAGCTGATCCTCAAGTAACTAAATTTCCTGCCAAGCGAATTTAACATTCATCAAAAGAATACAGCAAAATCAAATATTTAACATCATAATATTCATAGGCAAAAATCACTAGACAAGTGAAGAAGGTAAAAATATGACCTCTAAACAGGAGAAAAATGAGCCAATGTTTCTTTCCTTTTTTTTTTTAAGATTTTATTTATTTATTTGAGAGAGAGAGGGAAAGAGCAGAGGGAGGAGCAAAGGGAGAAGGACAAGCAGACTCTGTGCTGAGCATAGGGCTCCATATCCCACGACCCATGAGATCATGACCTGAACAGAACTCACGAATAAGACACTTAACCAACTGAGCCACCCAGGTGCTCCAGAGCCAGTGTTTCTAAGAGCTGTTGTCTGTTTCTAGACTCAGAAATGACAGGTGTGATGGAATTAACAGGCAAGGGATTGAAAACAGCTATTATAAATATGTTCAAATGTCTAAAGGAGAAGAAAAATAATAAAGAAAAAATGGAATGTATAAAAAGAACTAAATGGGTACTTCCAGAGGTAAAATAAAATACTATATATAAATTGCAAATTTCACTAAATGAATTTAATAGCAGTTTAGACACTGCAGATGGAAAGATAGGTGAACTTGAAGACACAGCAATAGACATCATCTGTATGGAAAAAGATAGAGATAAAAACAAAAATAACTAATGGAGTCTCAATGACCTATGAGACAATTTCAAGAGGCCAAATATATGGAGGTCCCAAAGCAGAAGAAAGATGTGGAGAAAATAACTGAAGTAATGGAAAAAAATACAAATATTAAAATTATTAAAAATCCATAGATCCAAAGAGATAAATGAAATTTGAGCAAGAAAACACAACAAAACCATTGCAAGGTGCATAATAATTAAATTGCTAAGACTAGTGACTAACAAAACACTATTTAGAAATACAAGACTTTATTTCTTTATTTGAGAGAAAGGGAGAAAGAGAAAGAGAGCATAAGCAAGGGGAGGGGCATAGGGAGAGGGAGAAGCTGACTCCCTACTGAGCAGGGAGCCAGACTAGGGGTCAACGCCAGGACTCTGGGATTATGACTGGCACTAAAGGCAGACACTTAACCAACTGAGCCACTCAGGCACCCCAAAGAGAACACTTTTTTTTTTTTAAGATTTTATTTATTTATTTGACAGACGAGATCACAAATAGGCAGAGAGGCAGGCAGAGAGAGAGAGGAAGGGAAGCAGGCTCCCTGCTGAGCAGATAGCCCGATGCCAAGTTCAATCCCAGGACCCTGGAATCATGACCTGAGCCGAAGGCAGAGGCTTTAACCCACTGAGCCACCCAGGTGCCCCCAAAGAGAACACTTTTAAAGAAGCCAGAAAAAAAAAATTTATCACAGACTGCTCACTAGAAACAGTGTAGGCGGAAGATGGTGAAACAGTTTTCAAAATGGTGAAAGAAAAAGACTGTTAATCTAGAATTTTATATTTTAAAAAAATGCCTTTCAAAATAAAGAAAAAAATCAAAACTTCCAGACAAACAAAGCTAAATGAATTTGTTTTTCACTGACCTGTACTACAAGAAAGGGTGAATAATACTCCTCAGGCTGAAGGAAATGATATCAAATAATCTTGGATTTACACAAAGGAGTGACAAGCTTCATAAATGATAAAAAATAAGGGCAATTATAACAGATCCTTATTTTATTTTAATTTCTTTTAAGAATGTTGATTGTTGGGCACCTGAGTGGCTCAGATGGTTAAGCATCTGCCTTTGGCTCAGGTCATGATCCCGGGGTCCTGGGAATGAGTCCTGCATCAGGCTACCTGCTCTGCATGGGGCCTGCTTCTCCCCTTGCCTCTGCCCCTCGATCTCTCCCTCTGTCTCATGAATAAATAAGTAAAATCTTAAAAAAAAAAAAAAGAATGTTGATTGTTTACAACAAAAGAAACAATTTGGGTTCTGTAATATATATATATACATATATATATAAAATTAAAATATTGACAAAAAAGCACAAAGGATAGGAGGGGGAAATGGAAGTATATTGTGGTAAGGTTCTTTTTTTAAAAAGATTTTAGTTTCTTTAGAGAGAAATAACTTAAATAACAAGTTATTTAAGAGAGTGCACACGTGCACGAGTGGGGGCAGCAGGTAAGGATCGAGGGAGAGGGATAAGCAGACTCCATGCAAAACACAGAGCCCGGGTGGGGCTCAATCCCAGGACCCTGAGATCATGATCTGAGCCAAAATCAAGAGTTGGATGCTTAACCGACTGAGCCACCCAGGTGCCCCTTGTGGTAAGGTTCTTATACTAAACTTGAAGAAGTGTAGTATTATTTGAAGTAGCTTCTGCTAAGGTAAAGTGCATATTGCAAGACCTAGAGCAAAAACACACACATACACAAAAGAGGTACAGTTAACAAGTAAATAATGGAGATAAAATGTAATACTTTTTTTTTTTAAAGATTTTATTTATTTGACAGAGAGAGATCACAAGTAGGCAGAGAGGCAGGCAGAGAGAGGAAGGGAAGCAGGCTCTCCGCTGAGCAGAGAGGCCCGATGCGGGGCTCGACCCCAGGACCCTGAGATCATGACCTGAGCCGAAGGCAGAGGCTTTAACCCACTGAGCCACCCAGGCACCCCAAAATGTAATACTTGAAATAGACAGAATACTCTAATTAAAAAGTAGGGATTGTTGAACCAGATTTTTTTTTTAAAAAACAAGACCCAAATAGATGCTATATCTATCTACGTATAATATATATAATACTTATATTAAATGTTGATGAGAAACTGGCTTTTTTTTTTTAAAAGAAACTAGCTTTAAATGTAAAGACATATACAGGTTAAAAGGATAGAAAAAGACAAAACATGCAAAAAATAATCATGAGAGAGTTGGAATGGCTCTAATAAGAAAAAAATAAACATTAGAACAATGGATATGCCAGATATAAAGAGGGACATTTCAGTATGAGAAAGGGTGGAGGGTTAAACTCATCAGCATGATATAATTTCTAAATGTATATGCAGCTAATAACAGCATTTCAAAATACATGTAGCTCAAACTGGTAGAATTAAAGGAGAAACAGAACAATCTTCAATTGCTGTGGGAAGATTCCACTCAGCTCAGTAATTGATAGATTAAGTAGGGAATCAGTAAGAATACACAAGACCTCTAAGCCACATTGACCCACTGACATTTACAGAATGCTTTCTCCTTATCACAGAACATTATGCCCAACAACCAAAGAATACACATTCTTTCTAACTGACTTAGAGTAATCACTAAAATAGGCCATATACTGGACCATAAAACAATTTTTTTAAATATTTTATTTATTTATTCATCAGAGAGAGAGGCACAGCGAGAGAGGGAACACAAGCAGGGGGAGTGAGAGAGGGAGAAGCAGGCTTCCCGCTGAGCAAGCAGCCCGATGTGGGGCTCGATCCCAGGACGCTGGGGTCATGACCTGAGCCGAAGGCAGACGCTTAACGACTGAGCCACCCAGGCGCCCCAAACAATTTTTGATAAGTTTAGATGTACTGAAATCATAGTGAGTAGGTCCTCTGACCATAATAGAACTAAATTAGATAGCCAAAAGATATATGAGTAGAGTCTAATTTACCTGGGTAATCAACACATTTGTCATTAATTTAAGGATTAAAAAAGAAATCACAAAAGGAATTTTAAAATGTCTTAAACCAACTGATAACAAAATCACAACATATCAAAATTGGTGGGATGCAGCTAAAACAGAGCTTGGGGGAAATGTATAGTTTTTAATGCTTGTATTTTTTAAAATGAGATCTAAAATCAATAATCCATGTTTCATCTCAAGAAGTTAGTGAAAAAAGGAGTGAATTAAATACAAGGTAAGCATAAGGAAAGAAATAGTAAAGAGTAGAAGTCAATGAAATAGAAAATGGATAAACAAATATGAATAACCAAAAGCTGGCTCTTTGTAACATATCAATAAAAATAATAAACTACTAGCTAAACAAATAACAAAGTAGAGACAACATAAATTAAAAGTAACAGGGTTTTTGGAAAGGGGGGAGACCACAAAACACACTGAAAGATAATAACATGATATGATGAAGAATTTTATGAAAATAAATCCTATAACTCAGATGAAATGGACCAATTCCTCGGAGGACAAAAATAACAAAAATCGGCATAAGACTTAATAACTATTAAAGAAATTGAATTTGTAATTTAAAAACTTCCCACAAAAAAAGCTCTAGTTCCAGATGGCTTCCCTAGTCAATTCTATCAAACGCTTAAGGAAAAAAATAGTACAAGTTCCCAGAATGGAGAATGAGGGATTAATTCCCCTCATTTCAAGAAGCTAGTGTAGGGGTACCTGGGTGTCTCAGTCAGGTCATGATCCCAGGCCTGCTTCTCCCTCTCCCTCTCTCTTGCTGTCTCTCTCTCTCTCCCAAATAAATAGAATCTTAAAAAAAGAAGCTGGTGTATATATGATACCAAAACCTAAAAAGACATTAAAAAAAAAGTTTATAGACTAATATCCTCATTTACTTAATTGCAAAAATCCTTAACAAAATACTAACAAGTCAAATAACGATATATAAAAATGATAATATATGCTGACAAAACAGGGTTTATTCAAGGAATGCAAGGTTAGCTTACCATATTAAAAGACTAAAAAAGAAAAACTATATGATTATCTCAATCAGTGTATTTCACCATGTTAGTGAAACTAATGACAAAAAGTACATTGTTCTGTCAATAGATGCAGAAAAACATTGAGAAAATTTGCACTTATTAATGATAAAAACACGTAGCAACTCAGGATTAACATGGAGCTTCATTCAATGTATAAAGAATATCTGTGAAAAATATACACCTGATGTTACAACTTAATAGTGAAAAACTGAATGTTCTTTCCCTAAGACCAGGAGCAAGATAAGGATTTGGCTCTTACCACTTCTACTAAACACTAGAAGTCCAAGCTTATAAAAAACATTTTAAAAAGGCAATAAAAAGCAACACAGACTGAAAAGGAAGAAGTAAAACGTTTATTAGGGATAGTATAATCATATTTGTATAAAATCCTAAAGAATCTACAAAGAATTTAATAGAACTAATATGTGAATTTAGCAAGCTAAAAGAATAGCAGGCCAATATACAAAAATCAGCTGTAATTCAAATATTAGCAGTAAGCTGAAGAAAATGAAGTGTTAAAAAGCATTTTACATACCTTTTGTGAAAATTCAAAATCAATCACTGATCAAATATTAAACCGCAAAACTATAAAACTTCCAGTTGGAACATAGGAGAAAATATATTTGACCTTGGGTTTGGTGGTGAATTTTTAGATACACCAAAAGCATGACCTATGAAAGAAAAATTTGGTAAGTTGTACTTCATAAAAATTAAAAACATCTGTCCTGGAAAGACAATCAAAATCATGCCTCAGACAGGCAGAAAAATATTTGGAAAACACATATCTGATAAAAGACTTGTATAAAAAAAAAAAGACTTGTATGAAAAACATACAAAGAATGCTTAAAGCTCAACAAAAAGAAAACAACCCAAATTGTAAAAAGGTGCACCAGATCTGAAAAACAAAACAAGGGGCGCCTGGGTGGCTCAGTGGGTTGGGGCCGCTGCCTTCGGCTCGGGTCATGGTCCCAGGCTCGTGGGATCGAGCCCCGCATCGGGCTCTCTGCTCTGTGGACAGCCTGCTTTCTCCTCTGTCTCTCTCTGCCTCTCTGCCTACTTGTGATCTCTGTCTATCAAATGAATAAATAAAATCTTTAAAAAAAAAGAAAAACAAAACAAAACAAAAAACTCCCACACACATCAAAGAAGATATACAGATGGCAAGTAAGCATATGAAAAATGCTCAATAGCATTTGACATAAGGGGTCTTCGAATTAAAACAACAATGAGATATTACTATGTACCTGTAGAATTGCTAAAATCCAAAAACTGACAATACCTGTTGCGGGTGAGCATGTGGAGAACAGAAACTGTCATTCATTGCTGGTGGAAATGGAAAATGGTACAAACATTTTGGCAGTTTCTTACAAAGCTAAAAATAGTTTAGACATAATATTATCATATGATCCACTCTGAGGTTTTTAATCAATTGATTTGAAAACTCATGTTTACACAGATACCCACAAAAATAATTATCTCGGCTTTATTCATAATCACTCAAAATCGGAAGCAACAAAGACACCCTTTAATAGGTGACTAGGTAAGCAAATTGTGGCACAATCATACACTGAAATATTTTTAAGCGATAAAAATAAATTAGTTATCAAACCACAAAAAGACATGAATGAATCTTCAGTACATAATGCTAAGTGAAAGATGCCTGTCTGAAAAGACCACTGTATAATGACAATGAGAATTACATTATGGAAAAGGTAAATTATAGCAATGTTAAAAAGATCGGTGAGTGGCCAGAGGCTTGAGGGGAACAGGAGAGGGTTAAATAGGTGAATCACCGGAGATTTTTTAGGGCTGTGAAACCATTCTATATGAGACTCTAATCATGGATATGTCAATGTAATAGTTTTATACATAATAGCTATCCACTGGAAACAACCCAAACGCCCATCCTGGAATGGATAAACAATGTGGTACGTCCATACAATGTAGTAATGCTCAGCAATAGGAAGAAAGGAGTTCTGATTTAAAGCTACAACATGACAAATCTCAAAAACATTACGTTCAGCAAGAGAAGCCAGTACTGCATACTTTATGATACAATTCATCAGAAATTCTAGGGGTGCCTGGGTGGCTCAGTTGGTTAAGCAGCTGCCTTCGGCTCAGGTCATGATCCCAGCGTCCTGGGATCGAGTCCCACATCGGGCTCCTTGCTCGGCAGGGAGCCTGCTTCTCCCTCTGCCTGCCTCTCTGTCTGCCTGTGCTCACTCTCTCTCTCTCTCTAACAAATAAATAAAATCTTTAAAAAAAAAAAAGGAAATTCTAGAACATGAAAACTCGGGAGGGGTGCTGGAAACAGTGGAGATTGATTGCAAAGGGGCAGGAGGAAACTTTTTGTCTTTGTGAATGAAGAATATTTATTCTTTGTGTGATGTTCCATGCCTTATACATTTGCCACTGTATCAGTTGATTTCTTTTTTTTTTTTTTTTGTAAGAGACAACAGAAAGACTGACTGGATGATTTGTACACAAAGAAGGAGATTCTCAATTGATAGGACTCCCTTGAGGGTACAGGTCAAGGGCTGGTTTTTTTGGTGGAAGCTTCTTACATGCCAGAAGGAGGAGGTTTTCTCTACTGTACCAACTCCTTCCTAGCAACCCTCATTCTCTCTCAGCAGTTCTCTAGAAAGGAATTCTCCTCCCCAACCTCCAGGTGTAATCACCTGGCTGGCAACTATTCTCTTTCACAGGTGGTCTGTTCCCTAGACTCCTTGAGATCATTCTGATTCTGTCTCCCTGCTTTGTTTCCCTTTCCTTCTGTAATATTTCCTATACCCTACAATTCCAGAGTTGTTCATGTGTTCTTAGGATTTTTACTTTGTGATGTGGATCCATTGATTTAATCCTCGTTGAAAGGCATTGTATTAATTATCTATTGTTGCATAACAAATACTGCAAAATTTAGGGGCTTAAAAGGATGTGAGGATCATTGGGGTTCATCTTGGCAGCTGGCTAACCCCATCAGTAAATACTTTCTTGTGTGTTTATGTCCCTCTACTTCATTTTTATTTTCAGCATGTTTCACCTGCCACTTGTGAAGAAAATACCAATCAATTTTTATTAGGATGATAGATACTATGATAAACGTAGCTAAGACATTTATAGTATTTTAAAGTTACACTTGCATGTGCCTCTCTTTTTTAAAAAAAAGTAATAGACTTTATTTTTTGAGCAGTTTTTTTAGCAGAAAATTTGAGCAAGACAGAGAGTTCTCATGTTCCTCACCCTTTAGTTTCTTCTATTAACATTTTCATTACAATACAATGGTATTTCATTACAATGCAATGGTATTTTCATTACAATTAGTGAGTCAGTGTGGATTCATTATTATTAACTGAAGGTTATGGTTTACACTGGGTTCACTCTTTGTGTTGTACATTGTATGGATTTTGATGAATGTATAATGACACGTACCAACCTTTACAGTATCATACAGAACAGTTCATTTCCTTTTTTAAATAGCTTTTTTTTTAGGATTTTATTTATTTATTTGTCAGAGAGAGTGAGAGAGTGTGCATGAACACAAGCAGGAAGCAGGGGGAGTGGCAGGCAGAGGGACAAGCAGGCTCCCCGCTGAGCAAGGAGCCTGATGTGGGACTTGATTCCAGGACCAGGGATCATGACCTGAGCTGAAGGCAGATGCTTAACCAACTGAGCCACCCAGGCATCCCAACAGTTCACTTCCTTAAAAATATTCCTTTATCTACTTATATACATCCCACCCTCCCCCAAGAACCTCTGAT
Organism: Taxidea taxus jeffersonii; assembly: GCA_003697995.1. NCBI lineage: Eukaryota > Metazoa > Chordata > Mammalia > Carnivora > Mustelidae > Taxidea > Taxidea taxus. The sequence continues at coordinate 127,772 of ML105656.1, read as the reverse complement.
TTTTTTTTTTAAAGATTTTATTTTTTATTTATTTGACAGAGAGAGAGAGAGCAAGCAAGCACAGGCAGACAGAGTGGCAGGCAGAGGCAGAAGGAGAAGCAGGCTCCCTGCCAAGCAAGGAGCTCAATGTGGGACTCGATCCCAGGACGCTGGGATCATGACCTGAGCCGAAGGCAGCTGCCTAACCAACTGAGCCACCCAGGCGTCCCTCTGATTTTTTTTTTTTAAGATTTTATTTATTTATTTGACACAGAGAGAGAGAGACAGCAAGAGAGGGAATACAAGCAGGGAGAGTGGGAGAGGGAGAAGCAGGCTTCCCGCTGAGCAGAGAGCCTGATGTGGGGCTTGATCCCAGGACCCTGGGATCATGACCTGAGCTGAAGGCAGATGCTTAAGGACTGAGCCATCCAAGCGCCCCAGAACCTCTGATCTTTTTATTATCTCTAGTTTTGCCTTTCCCAGAATGTCATATAGTTAGACTCCTATAGTAGGTAACCTTTTCTTTCTTTAAGGTTATTTATTTACTGGAGAGAGAGAGAGCAAGAGAGAGCACACTGACGGAGAGGGAGAAGCAGACTCCCACTGAGCAGAGAGCCTGACGTGGGGCTCTATCCCAGGATCCCGGAGATCATGACCTGAGCTGAAGGCAGATGCTTAAGGGACAGAGCCACCCAGATGCCCTTAAGCAGCCTTTCCAAATTGGTTTCTTTCACTTAGTGGTATGGACCTGAGTTTCCTATATGTCTTTTATGGCTTAATAGCTCAATTCTTTTCATTGTTGAGTAATGTTCTATTGTATGGATGTACCACAGATGATTTGCCCATTCGCTTATGAAGGATATCTTGGTCCCTTCCAAATTTTGGAAATTATGAATAAAGCTTCTGTAGACACTGATTGTGCAGGTTTTTGTGTGGACATATACTTCTTTTTCATCCCTGATTCTTCAGGCTTATGCCAAACTTTTTTTTTTCTTAGATGGTTCGTTTCTTCCATATCTGAGAAAAACTCTACATCTTGTTTATATGAGCCTGAATTCTTTTTTTAATCCAAATCATTTAATTTGCTAAAAATCAACCATTTGGGATGCCTGGGTGGCTCAGTTGGTTAAGCAGCTGCCTTCGGCTCAGGTCATGATCCCAGCGTCCTGGGATCGAGTCCCACATCGGGCTCCTTGCTCAGCAGGGAGCCTGCTTCTCCCTCTGCCTCTGTCTGCCTGTGCTCTCTCTCTCTCTCTCTAACAAATAAATAAATAAATAAATAATCTTTAAAAATCAACCATTTACGTTACATTTAAAGGAACTACAGGCATGCTGTAGAGATATAATGGGTTCAGTTCCAGGCCACTGCAATAAAGAGAAAATCACAGTAAAGTGAGTCAAATGGGCTTTTTGGTTTTCCAGTATATATAAAAGTTATGTTTACATGATACTATAGAATACAACGTGCATACCTTGTTTTAAAAATACCGTACTGCTAAAGTACTAACCACCATCTGACTTTCAGTGAATCAAACTTTTCGCTGGACTTTCATGCCTGATGTTAATGGCTGCAGGCTGATCAGGCTGGTGGTTGCTGAGGTTTGGGGTGTCTGTATGAGCCTAAATTCTTGTTGGTTCTCAGTAAATATTAATTGCAAGTTTTTCCTCAAAATTCAGACCAACATTTTAAACTTTTTTGAGTGATTTTCAGAGTCCTTTGGATTTCTAGGTTGATGCCTATTTCCACAGAAAGGGAGAACCATGTGCTACAATCGAGAATGTAGCAGGAAATAACCTATCTGTAATGCAACCCAAATACTTGAAGTTCTTTTCAGTTGATGTTTTAAATGTCTATTTTGTAATTTCTCTTTCTATCCTTAACTGAGCTCTTCATTAAGTAAAACTTCTAGCATAAACACATCTGAATTACTGAATATTCCATTTGATGACAGAATGAAGATTATGTTTCTCTGAAAACATCACGCTCAATTCTTGTGTTTCATTACTTTTTAAGCTATTCTAGAGGCCCCAAATACACACATGGTACCAAAACAAACTGCTCTGTATGGGAACACATACTTTGCTTTAGTTCTAGACAGCTGTAATGGACAGCTGAACTTGCTTGGCCGCACCGTAATCATCCCTGCTTCCTGTTTGTGGGAATTCCCCTACTGTCTTATTGACAGGCAGGCCCTCCTTCCCATTCTGGAAGTGGAAGGGGCCATATCCCCTAGCAGCCTGCATGGGCGCATGAGCTTTAGCCAATGATCACTTTTTTCAGAAATTTGAATCTTGAGCCAGTGACGCAAGGATCAAGAAGGGATGAGATTTAATTCACAGCGGTGGGGAGATTACTGCCAAATAGCAGTGCCCTACAACAGAAGTGGTCGTGTCCTTCTTCAGCTAGTCCTGCTAACGTTTTCCAGCTTTCTTGCAGTCTGGATTTATCTGGGTCTTTAGCTTTTCAAGCCCTGGTGTTACAGCTTCCTGTCAATTCGTGGGTCCTTTAGTGTCTCCAATAAATTCCTTTTTAACTTGAGTTTTTTAGAGTAGCTGTTAACTTTCAGTGGCATTATTTTAATTGGCAAATCAGAAAAATCAACCCAGCCATTCATTAATTCTCCCAATACTCATTAAGCACCTAGGTACCATATGTAGAGTGGGCCTTAATAGGATGGTGAGTAAAGTAGACATTGTCCCTACTATCTTGGACCCTACAGTCTACTGGAGGATATAAATGAGGAAAGAGATGCTTGCAGTACATGCTTGGTGGAGAAGGACACTATTCGTCAGCAACACAAAGGAGGGGCATTTAACCCAACCTTTGTGGTGGGAGTGGCAGGAGGTGTTAGAGAAAGCTTCACGGGGTATCTTAACTGAAATTTAGATATGTAAAAATCAGACATACTTGAGAGGTAGGAGTTGGGGTGAGTATTCTAAATAGAAGGGACAGCCCATGAGAAGGCCCAGAGTTGAGAGAGGTGCAGGACTTTCAAAGAGCTGAAAAGAAGTTGTATATAATTGAAGTGCAGAGTTTGCAGAGTTAACAACACAAATACAGAGCAATCAGATCATGCAAAATAATATGAATCCCATGAAAGTGTTAGCACCTTCTCATTTTAAAAGCAGTTCATTTTAAGAAGGTTTTTTTTTAAGTTTTTTTAAAAATTTATTTCACAGACGGAGATCTCAATCAAGTAGGCAGAGAAGCAGGCAGAGAGAGAGGAGGAAGCAGGCTCCCCGCTGAGCAGAGAGCCCGAAGGCAGAGGCTTTAACCCACTGAGCCACCCAGGAGCCCCTAAGAAGGGTTTTAAAAAGAAATCTTATTATACAGCAACCTGCTGCTTCAGTGCCTGAGAATATTGTGTAAGAAGTTGTTGCAAAATTTAGGGGTGGGAGCAAAAATCTCTGTTATTTCCAGACTTTTTTTTAAAATAAAGTAATGATATTGTGCTTTCTTTTATGTGTAGAAATGATATTAACGCGTTAAGAATTAGCAGATGGTTTGAGGATTTTTTTCTACAATGGTGATGGATTTTTATGAGTCATCAATATACTATAGAGGATTGTCTGTAACAGTAGCCTTCAGGTTTTTCTGTTTGTACTTCCTAAAATAATTTTGAAACCCTCTATACGCCTTTGCACATTTTAATAAAAACATTATTCTTTTCGTTATAAATTAAAATGAAATATTTGCAAAGGAGGCAATTTTCTGTGTGTTATAAATGTTAACATTTATGTTTTTAATATTTATTTATTTATTTGAGAGAGAGAGAGAATGAGAAAGCTGGGGGAGAGGCAGAGGGAGAGGGAGAAAGAGGACCTCATGCAGATTCCCTGCTAAGCACAGAGTCCGACCTGCAGCTTGATCTCAGGATCCTAAGATCATGACCTGAGCTGAAACTAGAAGTCAGAGTCTCAACTGAGACTCAATTGACTGAGCCACCTATGTGCCCCTATAAATATTAATATTTAAAAATAAAACTATTAGATTACTTTCTGTGTATCTAAAAGACTCTCAAATGATAGCTATTTGATACCCACTATCATTCTGTTTGTTTGTTTTGTCGGATTTTCTTTTTAAGTAATTTCTACACCCAAGGTGGGGCTGGTATTTACAACCCCAAGATCAAGAGTTGCTTGCTTTACCAACTGAGCCAGCCAGCCCCTGGCCCCCACTATCATTCTTTTAGAAAGACTGTATCAGCCTTCAGTTGGCAGAATTTTACAATGTTCCTTTCTCTTTGAATTTATATTTTCATTCAACTTCTCTCACATAATTTTGTCCTAATGTAATATACTTACAGTTTTGCTTTAAAGTTTTTAACTGATCACCTTAACACACTGCTATAAAAGTATGTATAGAAGTATAAATTTAGGAATGTTAGAATTTTTCTCCTAGTGTAAAGCAAAATTTTGAGTACCAGTAATATACAATTGATCAACACAGCAAAAATATTTCATGTTTGGATTAATCATTTTTAGACATTAGTTCACATGCCCCCTATTAATTCTTGTGTCCATAGAAATATATTACCGACTACTATAATTAGACAGGTTGTCTTTATCTAAAAAGCCTTCCTCACACTAGTGTTTTGATTTGTGGCTTGCTTTGTCTTTGTTCTTAGGCTTTTGGGCAATGAGTCCTTAGGATTACAGAATGAGCGGTGTTATCTTTGTTTTGTAAAGTGGAAGGAGGAGAACCTGCAAGAGAACTTTGACCATGAGAACATTCTCAAGCAGATCAATTTTAGAGGTATGAAGTTGAGGATCTGACCACTAATTTCTCAGAATTTTCCCAGCACATAAGCCCCTTGGTGGTCTTTGAGTACCACTACTGAGTTTGAAAATGTGAGTCTACTGTAAAAAGAATACTACCTGGGAGACCAAAAAACCCTGGATTTCTAATACAAAGTAGCAGTAGGACCTTAAACAAGACATTTCATTTGTGTAAATTTCAGTTTTTATCAATAAAGAGAGTATGGGGGGATTGAGTTCAACTTTAAAGATTCTTTCCAGCTCTACAGTCCCCTGATTTCCACTAGAATTCTTAGCTATGCTCAGGTCACTGGGAAGAAGGCCAGGCACCAAGAGGAGAGAGGAAGAAGAGATGGATGACATTTGCATGGTCACTGAGGACAGAGTAGAGGAAAAGGAAAGGATTATGTGTCTGGCTATACACCAAAAAACACTGTCTTAAGAAGTGTTTTTATTTGTGTTTAGAATACATTTTGCAGGGGGCACCAGGGTAGCTCAGTAGGTTGAATGTTGGACTCTCAATTTTGGATTAGATTGTGATCTCATGGGTCGTGAGATCGAGTCCCATATCTGGCTCCCTCATCAGTGGGGGTTTGTCTGAGAGTCTCACCCTCTCTCTCCCTCTGCCCCTCACCCCCACTTGCGTGCACGCTCTAAAATAAATAAATAAATCTTAAAATAAAAAAGAATACGTTTTTCATTAACATTCCAATTTCATATTATTGTTTCTGTGGCTGTAGACAATTTAATCTCTTTGAGCTGTATTTCCCTTAAGTGTTAAATGGGAATAATACTGTCTACCTTGGGGCGCCTGACTGACTGAGGCCATAGAGCATGCAACTTTTGATCTTGGGTGTTTTTTTGTTGTGTTTTTTTTTGATCTTGGGGTTTTAAGTTCAAGTCCCACACTGGGTGTAGGGATTACTTAAAAACAAAATTTTAAAAATACTGTCTACTTTGTAACTTGGGTGACAATTAAAAGACAGAAACTAAGGCTTATTTTGGCATAATCCTTTCAAAGTTCATCCGTGTTGTAGCACGCATCAGAAATCCGTTCCTTTTTATTGCTGACAAATACTATATTGTATGACTATGTCACTTTTGTTTTTCCATTCATCTATTGATGGACATTTGGGCTCTTTCTACTTTTTGGCTATCATGAATTATGCTGGTATAAACATTTATGTACAAGTTTTTCCATGGAGATATGTTTTCACAACTCATAGGTAACTACTTAGGGGTACAACTGCTGGGTCGCATTGAAATTCTATGTTTAACATTTTGAGGAACTGCCAAACTGTTTGCCAAAGCAGCTGTACCATTTTTACATTTTTGTCAGCAATGGATGAGGGTTCCATTTTCTTCACATTTTTCAACAAAACTTGTCTATTGGTTATAATAGCCACCCTTGTGTTTGAAGTGGTATCTCATTATGGTTTTTATCTGAATTTCCCTAATCGTGAATAATGCTGAGCATCTTTACATCGCCAAATCATTACAAAAGTTGCTCCAGGACAGGCATGAAACATGGTTTAATTGCTGGTATTTCTGACCTGTTGGTAATGGGCTTCTGAACCATATGAGACATGAGCGTGGGAGCAGCACATCTATTACCTCAGAGTTTTAATAGCGAAATTCACCTTAAAATTTTATCACAAATATTACCTTATTCTGAAATACATTACCTTTCTCTATTCCAGGCTTCTTTAAGGACAAAGTGATGAGTGATGGATGGATTAACATCAAGAGCATCACTGAACTTGACCTTCCCTCCAAACAATTCCCCAAACTTTTTGTCCCCACAACCTTTGTGTTCCCAGTTCCTTCCTTAGTGAATGAAGAATTTAATTCCAAAAGCCCTGGTATAAACCCCAGGGTTCTTTTCCTGTAGCTCTCCCCTCTCTTCTTTCTCCAATCCTGGGAAGGGGCAGGCACCTCAGTTTGAAGGCATGGGGGAGCCCAGAGCCTTGAGAGACACACAGGGAAAGGATTTACCCTCAGGGAAAGGGATCGAGGAGTTCAGCATAGTGGAGTGAGGGATTTAGTCTGGGGTACCAAAATGAGGTCCCGGTGCTATAGAAAAGGATACTGGTCCCCCTGAGATAGGAGACCTGCTGCCTCAAAATCCTCTCATCCTTAAGAGTCACTGCTAAATTGCCCTTCTGGTGAGGGTCACAGAACCACACTTAGACCCTGTCCTTCTCAAGCCCAAGCTGCTGGGCAATGCAGCTGATCTGCTCCTGTGTGGGTTTCAGGCACTTATTTTGAGATGGAGTCTGAGGCTATATTTAGAATACGCAGGAAGGAGTGCTGCCGTTAATTAATGATATCCATCATGGAAGTGGAATGAACATGGGTCACACTGCAATATTTAAGATTTTAGTTTGGCTGTAATAAAATTGGAAAAAGCAGTGGCTTAAACATATTGCCAGCTTTATGTCTTTTTTGTCCAGGGTTGTTTTGACACATGCATAATGTCCTCAGGGAGACAGGCCCCTCTGGCCTTCCTTCACCTAATAATTCTTAGCACATGTTTGTTTCTTTGTAGTCACAAAATGGCTGCTCAAACTCCAGTATTGCATTTGAATTCCGGACGTAAAGAAAAGTAAGGGTGAAGGGCAAAAGGTACAGGGCACTTAAATTTGCCTTCCATTTAAAGAAGCATTTACAGAAGCCTTATCCTGTAACTTCCACTTGCATTTCATTGGCCAGTACTGCATAATACGTTTATGTCCTTCATCTGCAAGGAGTGCTGGAGATGTAGTTTTTCGCCAGGTATATTTATACTCCCTTCAAAACCAGTGTTCTGTTACTTATGATCAGAGAGAATCCGTATTAGGAAGGCCTCTAGTATTTCAGTCCACCATTCCTGTTCTATAAATAAGTACCCTTCAGCTTTATTGAACCAGGAAGAACTCTTTTCCTCGTCACCCGCACCACCCCCCCAACCCCAAATCGCCACACACAGAGGCAGCATTGCTCTTCTGCAAAGGATTGATAGCCAGTATGGGCTCTGAACTGTGTGAAAGATGAGCATGAGAGAGGCACATCTTTTATTTCTGAGTTTTACTAGTGAAATTGATCTTAAAATTTTATCATAAATTTTGCATTATACTACTTTGTACTGGGGAACTTATTACTATTGCTGTGTTCAGTATAAGTCTCAGGACTGATAACACTGTGAAACATCTTGTAATTTTCTTTTTTTTTTTTTTTAAAGATTTTATTTATTTATTTGATAGACAGAAATCACAAGTAGGCAGAGAGGCAGAGAGAGAGGAGGAAGCAGGCTGTCCGCAGAGCAGAGAGCCCGATGCGGGGCTCGATCCCACGACCCCGGGATCATGACCTGAGCCGAAGGCAGCGGCTTTAACCCACTGAGCCACCCAGGTGCCCCTTGTAATTTTCTTTTAAGAGAGGGAGGAGCCAAGGGAGAGGGAGAGAGAGAATCCCAAGCAGCCTCCATGCCCAGGGAGGAGCCCAGTCTCACAACCATGAGATCATGACCTAAGCCAAAATCAAGAGTCAGATGCTTAACCAACTGAGCCACCAAGGTACCCCAGGAACATCTTGTAATTCTTAAAAGACTGGACTATAAAGCTAGACAGATTTGGGTTAGGATCCCAGAGCTATATCTAGTAGCAATGTACATTTAATCTATCAATGCCTTGGTCTCCTCATATATAAACTGTGGATAATAATTTTTATAAGTGGGATGATAGGATAATTTCTGTCCAAACTGAAAATTTTAATGTGATGGAAAGGGGATAATATTAACTATTAGGCTTGAACAAGTGGCATAAGCCCAGAACTATGGTCACCCAACTTCTAGATACTGATGAGAGGATTAAATGAGAAAATAAAGCATTTAGTGCAGAGCCTGATACAGAGCAAGTGCTCAGTATCTAGCCACTATGTTTTTATTTTTGAATTGAAAGCTTCCATTGTTCCAGCTTTTCTAGCAATAATATGTTGATAATCTTCCTTATGATAAAGAATAGTGGACTGACATAAGAAGAGCTTGATTTTTTTTCAAGGTGGAGAAAAACCTAATTGAAAGTCAAACAGCCAAATCCTCCAGAGGAGGAACAGTGTTAAAAGACATTGCAGAATCATTAGAAGCACAGAGCATGGAGTCAGAATTTTAATGATTTTGTATACTATTTCTCTTACACTCTTAAAAATTTTTTGAGGACCACAAAGAGTTTCATTTACGTGAGTTATATCTATTGATATTATAAATAAAAGTGGAGAAAATTTAAAGGTATTCATTCAAAATAACAATAACCCCATCATATATTAACACAGCGAACATTTAATCATCTTTACAAATAAAACAAGAATGAGAGGATTAATATTTCGGCAAATCTCCTTACTGACTAGTTTAATAGAACTGAAACTGATTCTCACTTCTGCCTTTTTATGCAATTTGTTGCAATACGTTGTGTTGGTGAAAATATATGAACTGAGATAGGTTCTTGGAAAAGAGGGAATATTTTAATAGCCTTTCTGTGGTTATTCTTTTATACTACACCAAAACTCCACAGTAGTTTTTTAAAGGTTAGTTGTAAAGTGGAATCTGAAATTGTATCAATGAACTTTTTGTACTGTTGTATCAAAGCCTGCTGGTCAGTCTTGCACTTTGAATGAACGTTTTACTCAAGATTTTGTAAAATCATCCATTAGTTTATTGAGTCATTCAGATATTCCAAATGTTTACACATTTGAGAAACCTACTACTGTAGAACATTCTAGAAAACATATGAACACACAAGCACACATTCCATTAGCCATAAGAATGATGATGTCATGTTGTGTCTGGAAAACTCTACTGTACATTCATGAGATAAGAGTGATAAAAACAAATCATGTTTTTTTATTATGAAAATAGTTTTGACTGCATGAGTCACTGAATAGGTTTTAGTCTCAAGCCACACTTTAAGAACAGCTATATGGTATGATATGACTGTTAGATAAATAAGACAAATTTACCACTTGCTTTTTTTTTTTTTTAAATCAGGAGGCAATAAGTTATAACACACAGTGAGATACTAAAATATAATTCCAAATGGCAATTTCAAAATTTTTATATGAAGACAAGTAGACAAGCTTAAGAAACAGATGGCTTCTAATTTATAGGTCTTTCTCATTTTTTTTTTTTTTTTTTAGTTTGAACTTGGTTATTAGTATTTCAATGTATGCAGGCAGGTATCTTTGAGAAGCTCAAAATTTTTCATTTCTTCCTCCTTTCCATTCTTCCCAAGACAGAATCTCTGCAGAACATGTAGGCAGCAAAACCTCACTAAAAATATTTTAGTTCATCTTTTCTGTTTGCAATCTGGCCTGTAAGCTGCCCACTTATTATGGGTCAAGGTTGTTTTTTGTTTTTCTGCAAGTATAGATGACATTCTCAAGTGAAATTGGTTACAGATTTGAGAACCTGCTAAATAAAGCTCTTTTTCTGCTTTCCTCTTCTGTTACTCCAGGCTTTTCAAAGTACAATGATAATAGTTAATCCTATTTTTTGGAAAAAACCACTTGCTAACTGGTCTCTAGCAGGCTATAAGACCTCCACTCAGCAATACAACTAAGGAGAAATTTGTTTTAGGCACCCTGCCCCTTACTTTTCTATTCAGTTTCTCAATGCCCTTACCACTTCCTGCTGGCTACACACTCGTACCCACTGTGTGGCCCACCCAGGTCTACCTTCCTAGGCATTGCTTTGCCTCCTCCTTTATCCTTCAGCAAACACACACCCTTTGTATTCATTCTTTCACTTTAGTCTGATTTTCAGCTTAGATCAGTCCAGTCTGAAATACTGTGTTAGTAGATGTCAAGCCAATTAAAAATATTTACACTAGAGCATGAATGATGGATGGATACCAAGTGTTCAGGAACTAAGAACCAAGTGATGATCTGAAAAAATAAACCTGCAAAGGGGTAGCTATATGTAGTCCCTGAGTGGACTCCTTAGCTTTTCTTTTCAAGCACATGAAAGCCACCTGGCTGGCTCAGTTGGTAATGCACTGGACTCCTAATACCCCATAGTAAGTTTGAGCCCCATGTTGGGTGTAGAAATTACTTAAAAATAAAATCTTAAAAAGAAAATAAGATATTGCAAGCACATTAAGAGCCAATTACCCTATGGGGCCAGTGTATCACTGAAAGGTAAGCTTGGTAAGGCAAGAAATTAGACATGAAGACACCGAATGGCTGTCTTCGGCGCTTCTACAGGTTTAGATATTAAGGAGAAAGTGTGTGAAGTGCTGAGAGGGCAGCCCTGATTTGAGCAAATATTTTGACTCCAAGCAGCTGTAATAATTCTGGGATTTCCAGTAGTCCCTTTTGACGTTTCATTTACTCCCTGAATTAACGTTAAGGCTTTTTTTAAAAAAGTGAATTTCAGTGTTACTAATGCTCAAGAATGTGGTTCCCAAGTGTTTTTACGTTAAGATGGGGCCTCGAACTAGGGGGTGGGTAGGACAGTTTATAATCAATGCCACCTCCGCCTTCTTTTGCGGGGTGCCCTCTTTTCTCCCCAGGGTCTGGCTAAGGGTACATGATGGGGTGACTACCCAGTCCAGAAGGCCCGTAACGGAATTACTGAGTCCCCAAATTCTTGCTGTTGCCCTGACCTTACAACGGGCGGGCGGTGTAACTCCGCGTTGCACCCAACATGCACGACCCGCGTGCCATCAAAGCGAGAGACTCAAGCAACAGCAGTAGGCGGTACACGAATCCTCTCCTTTCTTTAACCCTGCTTCACACATAGTCCCGCCCCCACCGGAAGTGGAGCCGTTTCTACATTACGCCACTTCCGGTCCGCACGCCCGTCTCTGGCGGGAGCGAGCACGCTGGTGCGCGGCAACTTTGTTCCCGCCTCCTTTGCCCCAACACCACTCACCTTCGGCTTCCTCGGAGCGTGACGTGCGTGCGCGCCCCCGGCCTTGCGTCAGGGCCGAAGGGAAAGGCCGAAAGAGCGAGGCGAGAAGGAGGGGTTGTGGAGGTTAGGGCCCAACCAGCAAGTCCCGTCGCCCTCCCTCCTCCTTGACGAGGATCGGAGAGGGAAGGGGAGGAGCGAGCCGGGGCCGGCCGCGCACACCAGGAGCCTCCTCGTGGAGGGGGGGGGGAGCGGAGGAAAGGGGAGCTCCGCCACCTCTGTTCGCGGCGGCGGCGAAGGAAGAAGAAAGTCAGGGCCCGTACCCACCGCCACAGGCTCAGAAACTTCCCCCTCCCCGCCCCTATCTCCCCGGAAACAGCCCCCCGCCCAGCCCCGCACACTCGCTGCCCCAACCGTGAGCCGCAGCCGGGTCGCCCCCGCCTCGCCCCGCCCCGCCGCCCGTCCCTGCGGGCGGCAGAGTGCGCGAGGCCCTAGGCCGGGAGTTGTTGTCAGGCCCAGGCCACTTCCGAGGCACCCGCCGTGTGTCGCCGCCACTACAGGAGGACGACGTCGACGCGGAGGAGGCGGCGAGGGGTGTTGTTGTCTCGCCCACTCCCCTCCCCTGAACTCGCACCCAACGTCAGGGCGCGATGGAGTGAAGCGGAGACGAAGGTGGTACTTCCGCGTTGCGCTGCCCGAGCCGAGAGCGCGGCCGAGGCCGCTCCCCCACCCCCGGGGGCACTTGGAGGACTCCGGACTCCCCCGCAGGTCAGCGCCTGGCGCATCTGGTGTTTTTGCTGCTGAGGATAGGACGACGAGCACGATCGCGAGCTCTGCCACCCGGATTCCTGCTTCCCTCAGGCCCGGAGGCCGCTGCATACCCGACTGTGACCTGGAACCCAGGGACCCGAGTCCTGACCCGGATTATCGTGGCGTGTCTTTTGGGCGGCCGTGGTGCTCGGTGTCCCTCCGCCGCCGCAGCAGTTCCCGTTTCCGGCGGGGGAGATGGCCAGGATCTGACCCGGGAGGAGGCCGCACCCTCGCCGCGCTCTGCGGCGGGTTCTAGGCGATGCCGAGCAGCTCGGACACGGCGCTGGGGGGAGGCGGGGGCCTGAGCTGGGCGGAGAAGAAGTTGGAGGAACGCCGCAAGCGGAGGCGATTCCTGTCCCCTCAGCAGCCGCCGCTGCTGTTGCCGCTCCTGCAGCCGCAGCTCCTGCAACCGCCGCCGCCCCCGCCGCCTCTGCTCTTCCTGGCTGCTCCCGGCACGGCCGCCGCCGCAGCCGCCGCCGCCGCGGCCTCCTCCTCTTGCTTCAGCCCGGGCCCCCCTCTGGAGGTCAAGCGGCTGGCGAGAGGCAAGAGGCGCGCAGGAGGGCGGCAGAAGCGGCGCCGCGGGCCCCGCGCCGGGCAGGAGGCGGAGAAGCGTCGGGTCTTCTCGCTGCCCCAGCCGCAGCAGGACGGCGGTGGCGGTGCTAGTAGCGGCGGGGGTGTGACCCCGCTGGTGGAATACGAGGATGTGAGCTCCCAGTCCGAGCAGGGGCTGCTGCTGGGGGGGGCCAGCGCGGCAACGGCGGCGACGGCTGCCGGGGGAACGGGGGGCAGCGGCGGGAGTCCGGCCTCCTCCTCCGGCACCCAGCGGCGCGGGGAGGGGTCGGAGCGCAGGCCCCGCCGGGACCGCCGCAGCAGCAGCGGCCGCAGCAAGGAGCGCCACCGCGAGCACCGGCGGCGGGATGGACAGCGCGGCGGCGGCGACGCCTCCAAGTCCCGCAGCCGCCACAGCCACAGCGGCGAGGAGCGGGCCGAGGCCGCCAAGAGCGGCAGCAGCAGCAGCAGCGGCGGCCGCCGGAAAAGCGCCTCGGCCACGTCTAGCAGCAGCAGCAGCCGCAAAGATCGAGACCTGAAGGCCCACCGGAGCCGGACTAAGTCGTCCAAGGAGCCGCCTTCGGCCTACAAGGAGCCGCCCAAGGCCTACCGGGAGGACAAGAGCGAGCCCAAGGCCTACAGGCGGCGGCAGCGGTCCCTGAGCCCGCTGGGAGGTCGGGACGACAGCCCGGTGTCCCACAGGGCCTCGCAGAGCCTGAGGAGTCGCAAGTCCCCCAGCCCGGCAGGAGGTGGCAGCAGCCCTTACTCTCGGCGGCTGCCGCGCTCCCCGAGCCCCTACAGCCGCCGCCGCTCCCCCAGCTACAGCCGCCACAGCTCCTACGAGCGGGGCGGCGACGTGTCCCCCAGCCCCTACAGCAGCAGCAGCTGGCGCCGCTCCCGGAGCCCCTACAGCCCCGTGATCAGGTGAGTCCGCCCCCCGGGCGTTCGTCCTTTGCTGCGCCGGCCTGATCCCCGGGAGGCTGGCGAAGTGGTGATTGACCTCTTCACAGCCGCCCAGCTCGGCCACCGGCACTAGAAAACCCAACTTCAGACCGGGTTCAAGTAGGGAGAAGCGTTTTCGCGCGCCCAGGACACCTTTTAGTGGGTTGGAGGGACAAAGCAACAGGTCCAGCAGAGTTGTTCTCGCTGTGGCAGGGAAAATTTCGAAGAAAGAGTTCCCAGAGTTTTAAACTTGTTGCATTAACATATTGACGGCGTTTCTCTCAACTGCACTTTGCATTCCCAGCAGTTTCTTTGGGTAAACCTAGAGGTGGTTTAATTTGTCATAATTTTGAAAGCTCTCTGAAGAGGTTTCATCTTTGGAGATTTAGGAACGGATGCACATATTGTAGAGGACACTCGGGATCACTTGCTGATGTCAGAGTTAGATGTGGATTGCAAATGTTGCAGGTGATGAATACAGTGGTGGAAAAAGCAGCTTTTCTGTAAAGTTTATTCTTTTAATATGTGAAAAAAGCTTACAGTGGAAACTTACAGTTCTAAATTCTTAAGGAAGATGCCTATTTTGTGATATTCTTGTGTGGAATGGTTTTTTGAGTGTTTAAAAAAAAATGACAAGATTGTGGTTTCACTGTTGGTTTGTGATGACACCCAGTTGCTAATAACGTATAATTAATTGGTGTAACCAAGTGAATGGTCTCGTTCCCCGTTACAGTATTATACTGTTTAATATAATATTAAATTACTATTTACATTTACTTTAAAGTTAGCTATATTTTTAAATATCACGATCATTGTTCAGAAATCTTGGAAAGGTATAATTTAACCTAGTGAAACTGGAGTAAATCTTTTATGTACTTGTTACACCTTGATATATAGTTCTGTTCTTCAGGAAAGGTATGAGCATTGATCTATGCATACCTGTTAAGCAAAATTAATTAGAAATAACTTTTGAATATTTTGCAGGTTCTATTTCTCGAGCTGTCTGAAAATTCTTATAGTTTAGTGTATTATAGTTTAGGTTATTAAAAATGACTTTGCGCTGGTTCTGTTTTTCCTGTTGGTCTTAGTTTTCAGTAATGCCAAGTAGATGCAAGTGCTTCTGAGTAGACGTTGTGTTGAATCTCAATACATGTACCTGTAAAATTAGCAGATCTCTTTGAAGTGTCAGCCTACTAAGTATTTGTCAAGATGGGATTCAAGTAGAGATCTGGTGTGAGTTTGTCCTTAAATGAAAGCAGCTGTACAAATCTCTTCATTCTTACAGTATTCAGCACACCTAAAATGCTAGTAAATGCTTTAAGGAAAGGTCTATCAACATTGATAACTCATTTCACCAAATTTAGCCTTTATATCTTATCTTATAAGACCTAGCATTTTACTTTTAGTTAAAACATTTTAGATTTGCCAGAGGTTTGCATTTTTTTATTGTTTGTTTTTTGCAATTAACATTGTTTTTGAAAACTGATTAGGTTAAGTCTCAGGACTTTAGATAGCAGTTTTGAGTGTTTGATGCAATTTTAAGGAATTGGGTTTGTGTTTATTTGATTTTTAGTTGCTAGATACTTTGGCAGGGTCCTGCCCTTAAAAGTCGCAGGTATTTTATATATATTGTGTAGTAGTGTCACGTATGATTAGTATTATTTATATTTAGCAAATATTTACTCAGCACATCATATGCTAGTTACTGTTCCAGGGCCTGGGATAGATTAATGAAGGTAGTTGAGGTCCTTGCCTTCATGAAGATTGCATTCTAGAGGACCATTCATTGCTGAATCTTTTCATGGTTTTTATACTGACCACAGCTATTCCTAAAGGATTGGATTTGGACAAAGCTTTAGAGTATCTTGGCCAACATTCCAGACAGCTGTCCATTTGGTGTGTGCCTAAATACATCTAGACATGGAAAGACATTACTTTGAGACAGCCTGTTCCATTAGATTTGGGACTTGAGAGTTCTAGACTGGACTGCTTTGCCCCAGCATCTTAGCAAGACCCTTCTTTAGAGACTCAGTTTCTTAAACTGTAACAGGGAAATACTTGTGGGTTTTTTTTTGGATTATTTCAAGGATTAAGTGAAAATTTATGTTTTGTGAAGTATAGAAATACTATAGATTATTATGGAAATATAATGTGGTTGAATTATTATTGAATAGTTTGAACTGTTAGAACCCTTCACATGGAAACCGAAATCTCCTTCTGTATAACTTTCTATCCATTACTTCAAGTTTAACCAGAGCAAACTTGACTGTATGCTACTACTTTTTAAAAATGTAATGACTTGCCAAGTCTTCTGAGTCTTTTCTTCTTTGGTCCAAAAACTTCATTTGTCATGAGGTATGGTTTTCAGATTTTTCACATTATATCTGTTTGTCAGTTTTCCTGCTTAAAATTTAGGCCCAGAATTTACACCTAACATAGCTGATTGGAAAAATTAAAAAATTTTTAAATATAGCAAGTGTGTTATTACTGTTTAGGAACAGTTAATTGAACTCACTTATCCAGTTTAATGCAAAAAGTTTCACTTTAAGAATTTAGCAATGTCTTTTTCTTTTTTTTTTAAGATTTTACTTATTTATTTGATACAGAGAGAGAGAGCGCACAAGTAAGGAGAGCAGCAGGTAGAGGAAGAGAGGGAAATAGGCTCTTTGCTAAGCAGGGAACCCAATGCGGGGCTCGATCCCAGGACCCTGGAATCATGACCTGAGCCGAAGGTAGTCGCTTAACCAACTGAGCCACTCAGGTGCCCCAAGAATTTAGCCATGTCTTAAGTGACCCCTGTTATTTAATGAATAGTCTGCTGGATTTTGAGCTCTGTGAAGGCAATTATCCTGTCTTAACCCACCATTGTATTCCTAGTGTTCAGCATAGTATTTGGCAGAAGTCATTGCTTAATAATTGTTGAAAGGGTAAATGAAGGGATGATGGAATTTACTGAGCATATGAAATATTGCGGGCCTGGATTGTACAAGTATTTAATAGAAGACCTTGTGTTATGCTATAAGAAAGAGCAGTATGATCTTTTACCAGACCACATGGATCTTATGTATTAATCACTTGTCAGCATAGATATTTTAAGGAGATGCATGTACATTGAAAATAGTATTCAAACCATAGTATGAAGATTTTTCTTGGTCTTATTTAGTTCCTGTCATGTGGGAGTGTAGTAGAGCTGTTTTTGAAGGGAGGGAATGGTACTGACATTTGGGTCTTACCATGTGCCAGGCATTGATAAATAAATACTTAACAACATACATTCACCACCTCCATTTCTATTGATAGATGGGGAAACTGAAGCTCCAAAAAATAGAAGTGATTTGTTCCAAAGTCAGCTTGGATTCAAACCCTGGGCTGACTGAAGTGACATGGGCTTTTTTTTTTTTTTTTAAACATTTTATTTTATTCATTTGACAGAGTGAAATGACAAGTACGCAGAGAGGCAGGCAGAGAGAGAGAGAGAGAGAGAGAGAGAGAAGGAGGCTTCCCGCTGAACAGAGAGCCTGGTGAGGGGCTGGGTCCCAGGACCTTGAGATCATGACCTGAGCAGAAAGCAGAGGTCCAACCCACTGAGCCACTCAGGTGCCCCTGAAGTGACATGCTCTTGATACTAGGTGTTGATACTGTCATGGCATTTCAAGGGAGCTGACCCCTTCAAGTAGTGATTTGTTTTGCTAAAATTCATCTCCTGTTTGGGTATTTATCTATCAATTTCTTTTACATGGCCGTTTTTTGCAGCATTTTCAGAATTGTAAAAAATTCTTCTAGAGATTCTTTTGGCTCATTAACTTGTAGCTTTTATGAGTATGAGTCTAAAAACATGTCCTTGAAGACTTTAATTATATTTAGATATTGACAGTTGTTTTTTTTTTGCAGTGGGATATCTTGATTTGAAGTCACTCGAATCAGATCAGTTACAAACAGGACACTAAATTGTTATATATACTGTTAATTGGTTCTATTTATGAACTTACGGAGATTCTGTGAGATTCTGTTCCACTGAGAAGCAGCAGAAGCCTCCATTATGGAATAGTATAGCGACCCTGGGAATCTAAAGATGGGTGGACCGGTAGGTGTAAATAAGTGAAGTTACTAGTATTTACTTGTGTATGGTATGGGGTACCTCTGTCATGGTTTATTTAATGTAATTGCCCTAAAAACTGTGTTCAGAAATACATAAAATGAAGACATTTCAGAATAAGAAGAAAAAGGTCCTCTTAACTCATAAAATGCTGCTGATTTGATTTATGCTTAATAGAACTAAATCATGAGTATCCTTAGATGAATGTTATGCTTAAGATGTTTTTTAAAAATGTCAGATATGTAGGATACTAGAATAAATGCAGAAACACTCAGAAGGAATGGAAATTTAGGTGAAGTCTTAAGTCTCCACATCTGTAATTACTTATTTCATTCTCAAGATGGCCTTGTGTTTTGCTCCTTCTCTGACCAAACTTTATCAACATTTACATCTGCACAGTCTTTATTATTTATTTGTTCTAACACTAATATTTACTCAATATCCGTTTTCAGCAACTCAGTTTAGGCCTTTGTTTTTAATCAGACTTCCTGTTACTGTTCTTTTCTTTGCTGTTCTTCCATTCCTTTCTTCCCAATTCATTCTTTTTCAGGAGAATTTTCTTAAGTTCTTGGTCAGATTGTGTCACTTCCACAGTCCAGACTTCCCAAAGCATTGTCAGGTAATGCCTTTTATGAACTGGCCCCATTCTATCAGAATTCTATTTTTAGAGGCACTTTTATTTCTCTGTAGTTTTACTCTTGCTGTTCTTTTACCTTGAAATGCCCTTTCCCCCTCTTCTCTGCTTCAGGCTTTGCATTCAAAACCCAGCTCCAATTCAACCATCTCGAGATCTTGCTCCATTCATGTAGAAAAAGTTCATTCTTATATTCCTACGGCACTTTGCTTTATCTTTGTTATAGAGCTTTAAAAAATTCTATTTAATATTTTGATTATTTGGCTGGCTACATTTGTATTTTCTCTACTAGACTGTAAGCTCCTAGAGGACAGATTTTAATGTGTATTTACTAGTGGTTAAATCAATTTAAATAGCATTTTTCTCCACAGATTAATGCAAACCAGCCTTGCACAGATTGCAGTTGCATCTCTGAACTTACCTGCTATTTTGGTTCACATATACTCCAGGATAGGTGAAGTGATTGGTAAGGAGAGAATTTAAGAACCTTCTTTTTCCAGCTGCTGCTTTACTGGAATGAGTTGAGGATGCTAGGAGTCACATCTAGTGTGAATAGAATAAATTCAGACCTAGTGTTTGTATTTGCACTCTGCTGTACTAATCAAGATAAGTGACATGTTTTCTTCGTGAACATTTTCTGAACAAACTGTATGCCAAGCTTTATTTCCTAACTCTGAAAAATTATAGCTGTTTCTCAAAAATCAGTTAAAAATTAATATTAATATTCATATTTTAGATCATTTTGATCTCTTACTCTCTGCTTTTTCTGTGAATAGCACTTAAATTCTTATAGTTTTTGTTTTTGCTTGGCTTTGTTTTACAGGTAGATATCTGTAAACTTTAAAGTGGATGTTAGTAGCAAAAGTATCAGGCTAGCATCAGAAGTATTACTTGTTTGTAGCGATTTTTTTTTGTTCCTTGAATTTCCACACATCTAAATTGTGAGAGAATCTAGTTTTCTTAGTATATTTTGGAAACAAAATAAATGTAGATTAGAGGATTAAAAACTGGAATTTATTTTATTTTTGTAGTTTTTATTTAAATTCCAATTAGTTAACATACAGGTTAATACTGTTTAGGGTGTACAGGATAGTGATTCAACGGTTCCCTGGTGCTTATCACAAGAGTGCTCTAATCTGAATCACCTATTTAATCCATCCCCTGACCTCCCCCCACCACCTCTGGTGGTAACCCTGTTTGTTCTCCATAGTTAAGAGTCTGTTTCTTGGTTTGCCCTCCCCTTTCTCTTTTTTTCCCTTTGCTGGTTTAAAAACTGGGATTTATAAAATGGAAATGAAAGAGGTAGTGAGAGAAACTGAAAACTGAAAGTAGTTAATGGGCTGTAGTCTCCCCACTTTTCTGTTTCTGCGTTTTCACTTGCATGGGGCACTTTCATTGAGATATTTTATTGATTCTCCAAACTTATCTAACATTAAGTTAATCATTTCACCTTTCTTGGAGTCATTTCTTTTTCTGATACTGCTCTTCATTATTTTTCACCTGTTCACAAAGATACTACAGGCTTAAGGTGGAAGTTTTCAATTAGTACAGAAGAGTGAGATTAAAAGTCTTCCTGAATCCAGCCACCTGAGATGATCATCTTTGAGGTTTTAAATAACATTCTTTCTAGATTTTCCTCTGCATGTATGCATTGGGACAAAAGATTTTATGTAAATCTTAGGAATTATGGGAACATATTACAATGCTACTTTATATGCCATGCTCTGTACTGTGTTCTTGTTGACGTCTGATATTTTGTAGTATGGATGTACTGTAACTTGTTTGGCCAAGTCCATTTTGTTAGAATCCTAGTTTTTTATTTTCAAAATTTTTGAGATGTGTATATATCTATTGCAAATAATTGGTATGCACATTTGTCTCAATATCTCCTCATACGTTGGATTTCTTGGAGGTAAAATTGTTGGGTCAGAAATGGTATACACATTTGTAATTTTGATACAGTGTCATGTTGCCCTTCAGAAGGCTTTTACCAATTTTTGTTTCCCAACAATGTGCCAGTGCTCATTTCCTCAGTCCCATCATCACTTAGAGTTGTCAGGTACGCTGTTTTTTCCATTTGCATTTATTTAATAAGACTGAATTTATTTTAATCTGTTTATCAAATGTTTTAATTTCTTGATTCATTTCTGTTACTAATTTATAAGAGCTTTCTGTATTTTAGAGATTTTAACTGTTTTTGTGGCATAACAAGTATTTTTCATGAATTTGTCTTTGGTTCTTTAACATTGTTTATGTAATGTTTTGGTTTCTTTTGTTTTTAAAGATTTTTTTTTTTTCTTTTACATTTATTTACCTGAGAAGGGGAAAG
The DNA here is from genome assembly GCA_003697995.1 of Taxidea taxus jeffersonii. Taxonomy (NCBI): domain Eukaryota; kingdom Metazoa; phylum Chordata; class Mammalia; order Carnivora; family Mustelidae; genus Taxidea; species Taxidea taxus. The sequence continues at coordinate 106,795 of ML105656.1, read as the reverse complement.
ATGGCACAAAGTGAGAGGGAGAAGCAGACTCCCTGCTGAGTGGGGAGCCTAATGCAGGGCTCAGTTGCGGATCCTCAGATTATGACCTGAGGCAAAAGCAGATGCTCAACTGACTGAGCCACCCAGGCACCTCAAAGTGTTTTGTTTTAAGAACTGTTGACTTGGGCACCTCGGCGTCTGCTTTTAGCTCAGGTCATGATGCCAGTGTCCTGGGATCAAGCCCCATACTGGGCTCCCTGCTTAGCATCAGCGGGGAGCCTGCTTCTCCCTCTCCAGCTCCCCCATACTTGTGTTCCCTCTCTCGCTATCTTTCTCTGTTATAAATAAATAAATCTCAAAAAAAAAAAAAAAGAACTGTTGACATATGTCTATGTTCATGTATCTTAAGTTATAGTAGTTACTCCCAGGCACTCAGTGCCAAAACTTTAGTAATATGTAACCTCTTCTCCTTCCCCAGTTCTTGTGAATTGCTTGTTCTGTTTGTCCTTTTGTAGTGGTCTTTATCTATTCTTACTTGGTTTGAAACCGCTTTGTTTATGTTTTTATTGTTGGATCTGATTACTTTGGGTTTTTCCTCTTCAAGCCTCTCCTGTTTTCTGCATTCATATTAATCTTAAAATGCCATTTTGAGTCTGTCATTTTTCTCTAAAACATATTTACAGAATCAAATTCTTGAACTGGGCACTTAAGATTCCTTACCTGAGATAGACCCAAACTTCCTTATTTCTCAGCAAATATGCTGATCACAGTGCAAACTAGACTCCTTATTATTTTAAAAACATGGAATTACAGGTTCCCTACACTTTAGTTTATGCCTGTCCTTCAACAGGCTAATCCTACTTGGCCATTCTTCCAGCCATAGTTGAGGTGTTATTTTCATTAATTTCATCCAGAAGTGATTTCTCATATTCAGACTTGCATTAATTTGAGTTGTCCCCCCCAAATATTGGACATGTTTCATCTGTTCATTAAAACAGTTTTATTAAGGTATAATCTACCAATTTTAAATATACATTTAAATCGCTTTTGACAAATAAATGTACTTATGTAACCACCACCACAATCATGATAAAGAACATTTAATTACCCCAAAAAGTTTCCTGTGGCCCCTTTGTAGTTTATCCCCTACTCTACCTGTGGTCCTTGGCAACTATTACTCTGCTTTCTGTCACATTAGTGTATATGTATGTGTGTGTGTGTGTGTGCGTGTGTGTGTTTATATACACACACACAAATATATATATATGTATATATAATAACAAATCTACAAATTTGTAAAAAACAAAAATAAAATAAAAAATATATGTATATTTGTATATATAATAACAAATTTATCTTTCTTAAACTTCATATCAATAGAATTGTATTGTATGTAATTTTTGGTGTGTGCTTTCCACTTAGAGTCATCAATGTTATTGCATGTTTGAGTCATTTCTTCCTTTTTATTGCTGAGTAGTATTCTATTTCCTTATACATTCCATGGATATACAGTAATTTGCTTGTCATTACCCAATTGAACATTTGAGTTGTTTCCAGTTTTGGGCTATTATGAACGAAGCTGCTGTGAACATTTGAATATAGTTCTTTTGTTTTTATTTCTCATGAATAAATTAGGAGTGGGATTGCTGTGTTGTATAGTTAGTGAATTTTTGACTTTATAATTAGCCTGTTTTCCAGAATGGTACCATTTTGCATCCAGGTTTACAGTGTATGACCATTTAGTAGCTTCACATCCTCACTAAGACTTCAGTTTTTGTCAGTCTTTGTTCTTGGCTGTCTGTTCTGGTGGGTGTGTAGTGGTACATCATTGTGGTTTTATTTGTGAATGCCTAATGACTAATAATGTTAAGCATCTTTCCATATGTCTATTTGTTCTTCATCTCTCTTGTGAAGTTATTTGTTTTACTGAATTTTAAGAGTTCTATACATATTCTAGATAAGTTCTTTGTCAGATACAAATACTTTGCAGATGGTTCTTCTTATTCTGTGGCTTGCCTTTCCTTTACATAATTTTAAGAGCAGAATTTGATGAAGTACAATATAGCAATTTTTTCTTTTATGAGTCATGTATTTTTTGCCACCCCAAAACTAAGCCTAACTCATGGTCACAAAGATTTCCTTTTTGGTTTTATAATATGCATCTTTAATTTGTCATAGTCTATCTTCTTGTGTAATGTAATATGACAAGAGCATGCTTACATTTTTCTCCTTTTATGTACCATTCTTGTCATATGTCTTATTTCTGTATATGTATATGACTTATGTATGTTAATTATAGACATGAAGAAAATGAGAAAAATCATTTATATCTGCTTTAATTTATATCTTTTCAGACACTTCTCATTCCTTTATGTAGATCCAAAGTTTGATGTATTTTCCTCTACTGAGAAAACTGGCTTTCAACATTTCTTATAATGTAACTCTGCTGTTTTATTTGTCTGAAAAAGTCTCCATTTTGAAAGATATTTTTGCTGGGTATGGAATTCTACATGGACTTTTTTTCCCTGTTTAGTTCTTTGACTTGCTCTGCTTCTGGCTTTTGTAGTTTGACGAGAATTTACATAATGTTTATTTTTTGCTTCAGCCGCTGGATTGTAAGTCCCATGGGGTTCTTTTTTAATCTTAATGTCTCTATAGATACCCAACAAATGTTATAAAATTGATTTGTGTAAGAAAATATCCAGCACCTTATACTTTGAAAAAAAATCCTTCTGATATTAATAGGGTCAAATATTGGCTTATGTATAAATTTGTCATGGCTAGAACTGGACCAATCAAAAGAATGTGCCTTTGTGCAGATCAAGTATTAAGTCTTCCCTCTATTCTTGCCATCTTTCCTTTTTCTCTCTTCAAAAACACATATCAGGACATGGTTCAGTGAAACATGAAAACAAGCACAGTTCATGTGCTCAGTGGACTGGAACTTGTTTGCCTGAGAAAATCCGCAAAAAGTCAGTCATTACTCTTATTTTCTTAACTTTTAGTGTTACAGAAGGAACTAAAGGAAATAAGCACAAGCATTTCAGTTTTATGTTATTTAATTTTTCTAGTTTTTAAAATAACATTTTTTGAGATATAATTCACCTGCCATGCAATTTACTCCAATTTTAACTAGTACAGTCAGTGGCCTTCAGTATATTCAGAGTTGCGCTGCCATTACCACTAATTTTAGAACATTTTAATCATCTCAAAAAGAAACTCCATGCCTGTTAGTAGTCAGTTCCTATTCTTACCTCTAGCAACCACCGATTTACTTTTTATCTCATGGATTTGCCCATTTTGGACATTTCATATAAATGGGATCATATAATTCATGTTTTTTTATGGCTGACTAAATTCATTTAAGCATACTGTTTTTAAGGTTCATCTACGTTGTAGCATGTGTCATTGTTTTTTTTTTTTTGTGGCAAAATAGAATGCCATTGTATGAATACTCCACATTTTATTTTCAGTTGATGGACATTTCAATTGTTTTCAGTTTTTGACTATTACGAATTATACTTCCTTGAACACTTGTGTTTAGTTTTTGCGTGAGATTTTTTTTTCATGAGATATGTTTTTATTTCTTTTGGGCGTATGTCTATGAGTAGAATTTCTGGGTCACGTGGTAATTCTGTGTTTTAACATTTTAAGGAATTACCAACCTCTTTTCTTTCTTTCTTTCTTTTTTTTTAAGATTTTATTTATTTATTTGACAGACAGAGATCACATGTAGGCAGAGAGGCAGGCAGAGGGGCGGGGGAAACAGGCTCCCTGCTGAGCAGAGAGCCCAACTCGGGGCTCGATCCCAAGACCCTGAAACCATGACCTGAGCCAAAGGCAGAGGCTTAACCCACTGAGCCACCCAGGCGCCCCCTCTTTTTTTTTCTTAACCAACTGAGCCACCCAAGTGCCCCTCTCTTTTCTTTTCTTTCTTTCTTTTTTTTTTTTTTTAAAGATTTTATTCGACAGAGACAGCCAGAGAGGGAACACAAATAGGGGGAGTGGGAGAGGGAGAAGCAGGCTCCCCCTCTGAGCAGGGAGCCCAATGACCCTGGGATCATGACCTGAACCAAAGGCAGACCCTTAATGACTGAGCCATCCTGGTGCCCCACCAACCTGTTTTCTCAGTGTCTGCATCGCTTTTATATTCCAACCAGCAATATATGAAGGTTTCAGTTTCACCATATCCTTGACAATTGATTCACATATCTTGACAATTTTTTAAAATTATATTTTGATATCTCCTTGTACTTTTGATTTGCATTGTCCTAGTGACTGATACTGAACATTTTTTCATATGTTTATTGGCCATTTATATATCTTTTTTTTGGAAAATGTTTATTCAAATCCTTCACCTATTTTAAAAAATGGTGGTGGGGGGTCCTGGATGGCTCAGTCATCAAGCACCTGCCTTTGGCTCAGGTCATGATCCCGGGGTCCTGGGATTGAGCCCCGAGTTGGGCTCCCTGCTTGGTGGGAAGTCTGTTTCTCTGTCTTCCACTCCCCTTGCTTGTGTCTTTCTTTCTCTCTCTCTCTGTCAAATAAATAAAATCTGAAAAAGTTGGGGTTTCTTCTTGTTGAATCTCTAGAGTTCTTTATATATTTTGGGTACTAATATGCCTGTGACATTTCTTTTATAAAGAAGAACTCTTGTATTTGTTAGAGTCAGTTTTAATTTAGTGCAAAAAAAAAAGGACTCTTCCTTAGGTATAACTTATTTGTAACCACTTAGGTCATTCTAACAGTATAAACTTTGGGCAAGACACTTAGCTTTTGAGTCAGTGTGGACCATAAGAAGAAAAAGGGAGGAAAGAATTTCTAGGATCAAGTGTTAACAGAACAACTAGAAGATTCTTATCTAGTTGGCAGATCTTCTCTCTTGGGTTGACTGGTTAAATATCCACTATAATTTTATTTTTTTTTAAGATTTTTATTTTTATTTTTATTTATTTATTAGTTAGAGAGAGAGAGAGAGCGAGCACAGGCAGACAGAGTGGCAGGCAGAGGCAGAGGGAGAAGCAGGCTCCCCGCCAAGCAAGGAGCCCGATGTGGGACTCGATCCCAGGACACTGGGATCATGACCTGAGCCGAAGGCAGCCGCTTAACCAACTGAGCCACCCAGGCGTCCCTAAATACCCACTATAAAGGGAAAAGCAAAGACTAGAAATTATACAGATGTGGATTTAGGTACTAATTCTGGTGCTTTCATAGCAGAACACTATTAATCACTTTACTTATTCTTTTTGAGCTTTGGTCTTTTTACTTGTAAAATGGGAGAAATGATGCCAACATAATTTAAGAAAAAAAAAAAGAACAAAAAACAAATCTGGGAACAACCCAAGTACAATGAATAAGGGAGCATTTAAATTATGGTACAGATACATGATTTGCAAAATTTTTTCCCATTGTATCACTTTGTTGCCATCCATTAATGCACAGTTTTTAATTTTGATGAAGTCCAGTTTATTTTTTCTTTCATTGCTTGTGATTTGATGTTATATCTAAGAAGATTTTGCCTAAACGAACATCACAAAGCTCTATTCCTATATTTTCTTCAAAGAGTTTTATAGTTTTATTTTTAGTTTAGTCTTTGATCTATTTTGAGTTAATTTTTGTGTACTGTGAGAGGAAGTGGCCCAACTTCGTTCTCTTGCATGGAAAGCCATTTATGCCAACATAATTGTTAAAAAAATTTTCTTTCTCTATTGAATTGTATTGGTATCCTTTTTGAAAATGCATTGACCATAAATGTGAGGGCTTGTTTCTAGACTGTCAGTTCTAGTCCATTGATTTACATGTCTATCCTATGCCAGTATCACACAGTCTTGATTTTTCTAATTTTGTGGTAGTTTTGAAATCAGGAAGTGCAAGTCTTTCAGCTTCATTCTTTTACATTGCTTTGATCTTATACCCTTTCTTAGGAGGAGAGGGGTTCTTTGCATTTCCACATGAATTTTAGGATCAGCCTCCCAAGTTGTGCAAAAAGGCAGCTTGGATTTTCATTGGAATTGCACTAAATTTGGAGATCAATTTGGGAGTATTTGCTATCTTTTAAGTCACCAAATATGTCAATATGAAATGTCTTTCCATTTATTTCTGTTCCCTCAATATTTTCATTGGTAATTTGAAGTTTTCAGGGTATAGTCCTTGAAGTTTTTTGAGATTTATCTGTAAGTTTACATTTTGAGGTTACTGAAATGGGATTTGTTTTTGTAATTTCATTTATTTTTCTTGCCTAATTGCAATGGCTAGAATCTCAAGTACAGTGTTGATTAGAGGTGGCAAAATTAGATTTCCTTGTTCTGATCCTGATCCCATAGGGAAAGCATTTTAGTCTTTTTTTCTACAAAATGATGTTGGCTGTGAATTTTTTATAAATGCCTACTTTTATTTTTAGTTTAAAATTGTTTCCATCAGGGTCTAATTTTTGGTATCGAAAAAAATTGTGGATGCTTTGGTTGACCCTAACACATGAACTGGTTTAATTATTTATTACTGTCCTAGGGTCTAGGAAAAGAGGAAAATTCCTATTTTGTAGTATGTGTAATGGTTAGCTGTATTGATTTCCTCAATATGCATGAAGAAACATTTTTATTATGAAAAGTATATGCATTAATGTTTATAGTATTTTTAAAATTAGTGCTACTTAAGTACTTGTGATTTTCCGAATTTAATTTTTTTAAGGTTAAGTAATTGGTGTACTGGAGTAAACTTTTTTATTTTTATTAAAAGAAGTGACAGGGTTTCTTTGTACCATACATTCTGGTTTGATGTAATTCTGGTGTTCATCTTTAAACTTTTCTGTTGGTGTTTATTTATTTATTTATTTGATAAGTTTTGAGTATTATATTGTTTGTTGTTTGTTTTTTAAAGTAATCTCTGTGCCCAGTATGCTGCTTGAACTCATGACCACAAGATCAAGAGTTGTATGCTCTATTGATTGAGCCAGCCAGGAGCCCTGTTGGTGGGGTTTTTTTGTTTTTTTTTTTTAATTTTATTTATTTTTACTAGCAAAAGTGGATTTATTTGGGAATAACAGAATAGCAATCAAGGGCATAAAGCCTACAATAGAACCATTGGCAAGTTCTGTTAGTGTTTATTTTTAAACTTTTCTGTATTTTTCAATTCTCTACACTGAAATCGTTACCTTTTTTTTTTTTTAAGATTTTATTTATTTATTTGACAGACAGAGATCACAAGTAGGCAGAGAGGCAGGCAGAGAGAGAGGTGGAAGCAGGCTCCCTGCTGAGCAGAGAGCCTGATGTGGGGCTGGATCCCAGGACCCTGAGACCATGACCTAAGCTGAAGGCAGAGGCTTAACCCTCTGAGCCACCCAGGCACCCCATGAAATTGTTACCTTTTTTTAAACCCATGCTCTGTATTTAAAAGTTATATACAAGATGCTTGAAAACAGTACAGAAGCATACATAGCAAGATGTGAAAGCTACCCTTTATGTCCTTTTCAAATATATTACCATGTCAGTAGCTGTTGTATGTCCTTTTTCTGTGTATATGCTTATATTCAAACTTAAATATATACACATAAACATTAAGAATGTTACCATACCATACATTTTTTTTACATGCTTTTTTTGTTTAGCAGTAGGATTTGAAGGTTTTTCCAAATGGCTACATAGAACTCCAGTATTTCATGAAATGCTTCAGGCTTTATTTAACTATCAGTTGCTGGGCACTGTTTTTTCATTTTTTCTTTATTACAGCCAATCCTTTTAAGAATATCTGTAGTAACTTTTTGACACATATGGAAGTGTTCTTGTCAGATATGTTCTTATAGGTGAAGTAGCAAATCAAAAGCATTGGATAGATATAAAAGTCTTTGCAATTTTATATTCCTTCTGATAATTTATATAAGTGGCCATTTCTTTGTATTCTTATGAATAATTGATATTTTCAAAATTCCATTTTTTGCCATTCTGATGGATGCTATTCTGATAGATGGCTCCTTTTATTTTGCCTTTTCTGGTTGCAATAGAGAAGGGAGCATTTACATTTCTTTACTGGCCATTTGTATTTCTTCCGTGACTATATGTTTTTTTAATCAAGAGGACCCTGTAGCTACTTAAAAAAAAAAAAAAAAAGATAGTTTTACAATAGAAAAACTAGTTTCACTTATTAAATCCCTGTGGGATAATGGATGCAAAAGGTTTGGTTGTTAATAAAAATAATAGTCATCTCAGTGTTTATATGAAGAAACATTAGCTAAGGGTTATTCTGTCTTCTAAATCTTCTTAGTTTAAGTAGAATTTTATCAGTGGACCTATGCCTATTGGTTAATTAGCTGGATAGCAGTTATACAAAGCATTCTGTTTGTATTTGTGGGCAGCATTTAAGAGAGTAGCTGATAAACATGTTCTTTGTTCTTTTATTCATCAATTCAATAAATACCTTTTGATTATTCCACACCAGACATAGTTCTGGCACTGGGAATATAGTGATGAACAAGACAGTGGTGGGAAGATAGGGGTATATGATATGCCCATTTATCTTTCTGATGTGGGAGAGCCTCACTGTAGGGGTGATAAATAAATAGACCCCTGAATGACAAGAAAGAGCAGCTATTTGATGATTTAAGCATCCCAGGAAGAGAAAACAGTATTGCTAAGACATCAAGTCAGGAAAGAAGCATAACTTTTTGAAGAACCAGAAAAGAGGTTAGTGTGTGTAGATCATAGTGAGTGAAGGAGGATGTAATAAAGATGAGAGGTGGTTTGGGTCTTGCAGATCACAATAAAGATTTTTATTTTTATTCTAAATGCATTGAGAAGCTATTGGAGAGTTTTAGGCAAAGGTATAGCATAATCCAATTTATGTTTTTAAAAGAGACATAAAATACAAAGCAATATGTCACAAGCATTATGTGATTTTAGCAAATGAGGAGGTTATAGAGGAGGTGGGACTTCAACTTGATCCTTAAAAACAGATAAGAATTAAATAAATGGAGGGGAAGGATGTAGTCTGATGTGGTAACAAAAAAATAGTGCCTGGCTTTGAAATGGAAGACATGGTCTTCATATTGACTCTATCGCTTTATAGCTCTTGAACTCCAAATAAATTTCTTAACTCTCTTCTTAGTTCCCTCATCTCCTTTCTGTATACCTTGGTTGCTATGAAGAACAAGTCAAATGAAAAATGTCTATAAAAGTGTTTTGTAAACTGTGAGGTTTATTGTATGTTTGTTTACTCAGTAAACGACTACCATCTGTGTGGTATGTTAAGGGCTGTGGAGTGATAAAAAAATCAATTAGACCTAATTTCTGCGCCTCAAAGAGGATATAGTCTAATAGACAATGTGGTAAGTATCTAAAATACCAAGTTATGAATGGTTAAGATCTTAAGAAAGATGCAGATAAAGCCCAGTGGGGGTTCACAGAAAGGGACAGCCTTCTTGGAGTTGGTGGCAAGGCTTTGTGAATAAGTAAGAACTCTTGAGCTACATTCTTGGAAGATGGATAGGACTTCAGTAGAAGAAGATGGCGGAAAGAGAATATTCTCAGTGAGTCTGTGGGAGTAAAGACATGGTAGTATTCGGCAGAATCAGAACTTGATAGAACCAGGAAGATCATGCAGTACCTTAATATTAGGCTAAGGAAAGTGAATTCTGTTCAGTAGAAATACTCTTACCAGTGTGCCTGATTCTACAAATATTTATTAACCATCTGCTTTTGCCAGGTTTGTGCTAGTTAGGGCTGTGGAGGTACAGTGATCTCAGTCTAGTTGGGGAAGACAAATTACCTAATTATTATTCTAATGAGGTATGAACAAAGTGTAGTAGGATCATAGGACAAGGAACATCTCCAGCTCTCTGGCATAATGAGGGAAGGCTTGAAAATGATGTGGTAAGTATCCATGTACTTAGCCAGGTATAAGAGGTGAAGAGAGGAATGTGAGAACAGCTTTCTGTGCCTGACTTTATATGTTTTGGGTTGGCTGCACAAGGTCTTTGTATGTAGTGCAAGACTGTCAAGAGCTTTGCTAGAGGGGGAACTGAGAGATGCAGGTGTTGGTAGAGAGAGTAAATTGGAAAGAATAGAGATTTGAGGTGGGAAACCCAGAGAGGAGACTGTAGCACTGGGCCAAGTGAGAGATGACATAGGACCTAATGAGAAAGAATAGCTTTGGGGGCATACAGCTTGGAAAACTGTCAAGATGTTTAAGATATAAAATTGGCTGGACTTGGAGATCAGTTGGATGTGGAAGAAGAAAGGAAAAGGACCATGTGGGGTATGGAATGATTTCTGGATATTTGCTATTTCAGAATTTCAGAATCTGCCATTGCCTGTGAATAGGGTATCTCTAAGAAGAAAAGGGGTGGATTTTGGATTTAATCGTTTTATCTGGACTGTGTTGAAATTGCATGCATGTAGGATAATTGGGAGCAGGGAGGATGACTTGGTGGGGTAATCAGTTTTTGGGTAATAATTTAAACCATTCATAGCATAATTAGACTTGTGGGTGGATGAACTTAGTGAAGAAGAGGAATCTTAAGAGAGCACTGAGAAATAGCCATAGAAGTTAGAAAATAATCAGGAAAAAGACGAGTAAAAGTGGTTAGCAAGTGTTTTTAAGGGTGTGGTCAGCATTGTCATCACAGGCATTGCTATTTCCCCCTCCCCCGTCCCAAAGATAAATCATTGGTCCCCTTAGTAATTTTGGTGAGGATACAAGCCAAGTTACTGTGGTTTGAGGGCTATGTGGGGGTGTGTGTGTAGGAGAATTTGGCTGTAATTGGAAGGAGAGGAAAAAGATAAAATATCAGAGTACCATTATTTGCTTGTTTTTTCTTATCTGTTTTAAAAGATCTTAGAGACTTGAATTATTTAATCCTTGAGGGGAAATAGTAAATGGATAGCAAAGGGTTGAAGTCACAAGTCATAGAGGAGCCTAGCATAGTGCACCTCAAACTTTAGTGGGGCTCTTACTAAAATGCAGCTTCTGAATCGGAAGATCTGGGTTGGGGCCCAAAATACAGCATTTCTGACAAACTCTCACATGAGGTGGATGCTGCAGTTTTGTGGCCCACCCTCTTTGAAGTAAGCTCTAGAGATAGGACATTGATAGCATTGTACAGGAGTATCTCTATTCTGAGCTCAGGTAAAATGTGAGGTAGATGGAGATACAGATTAAGCTTGCAGGCAGGAGACATGCCTAATAATTTTTGTGTTTTGTTTTGTTTTTCTGCAAAATAGAAGTACTTTGGAAATTGTTAACTTGAAGACGGGTAGAAAGGTTTGGAACAGTTTGTGAGGATTTGGAAGAGCTACTAAAAAGAGAGGGAAAGAGTGAATTTGGGACATGTAATATTCACTGAACAGTGAAGATTAGTTCAGTTATGGTGTCTGTAGAAATAATTGGAGCAGAGGGAGACTAGATAGGAAGATTTTTAAGATGATAAGGTAGCCCTGAGGGGAGATAATGAGGTCTGAAACAGAGCAGGGACCTTAAGAAATAATTAGAAATGGTGGTCCAGGGGCGCCTGGGTGGCTCAGTGGGTTAAAGCCTTTGCCTTCAGCTCAGGTCATGATCCTGATCCTGGGATCCAGCCCCGCATCGGGCTCTCTGCTCAGCAGGGAGCCTGCTTCCCTCCCTCTCTCTGCCTGCCTCTCTGCCTACTTGTGATCTCTCTGTCAAATAAATAAATAAAATCTTAAAAAAAAAAAAAGAAATGGTGGTCCACCCAAAGATGTCCCTGTGAAACTGTTAGTATGTTAACTTACGTGACAAAAGAGACTTTGTAGGTCTGATTAAAATAGGAATTTTGAGATGGAGAGATGATCCTGGATTGTAATCCAGGTGCCATGTAATCACAAGGATCTTTATAAAAGGAAGCAAGAAGGTCAGCAGAGTCAGAAAAGGCCATGAGAGGATAGAAGCAGAAGAAGAGGAAGTGTGATAAAGGAAGCAGAGGTCAGAGGCATGGACCTTTAGAAGCTGAAAAAGGCAAGGAAACAGATTTTCCCAAGAAACTGCAAAAGAAACAAAGCCCTGGTGTTGTTGATTTTAGCTCAATGAGACTGCTTTTGGAATTTCAGTCCTCAAGAACTGTAAGATAATAAATTGGTGTGGTTAAGCCATTATATCTGTGATAATCTGTTACAGCAGTAATAGGAAACATGCTTAGAAGCGTGGATGTAAGGGAATGTAGAGTTAGAACTGATAAAGTGAGACAGTTGATGGGATGTGGTATGGGCATCAGGAATCTGGGAAGATTTCTAGCCTGGGTAAATGGGTGGAGGATAGTTCATTTTGCAGTAAGTATGGATTAGATAGGGTGAAGGAAGATCTAAAGCAGGGAGAGGAATTTAAGAGGCTGCCATAGTACTGTTAATAGTTAATTGAAAAAAAAAGTTAACTGAGCTGCTAATGCCAGTATATGGCAGATTACATAGGAATATTTAGAATTTTGACTGAGAACGTAACAAGAGGGATGATTGGGGGGGCGCCTGGGTGGCTCAGTGGGTTAAAGCCTCTGCCTTCGGCTCAGGTCATGATCTCAGGGTCCTGGGATCTAGCCCCGCATCGGGCTCTCTGCTCCGAGGGGAGCCTGCCTCCCCCTACCTCCTCTGCCTGCCTCTCTGCCTGCTTGTGATCTCTGTCAAATAAATAAATAAAATCTTTAAAAAAAAAAAAAAAAGAGGGATGATTGGGAAAGGCTTTTGAAAAATTGCTACTACTCTATTTACTGTTTCTCAGTTTAGAAAGCATTTTTTCCTGGTTTTATTAAGATATAATTGACAAAATTAGGTGCACCTGAGTGGCTCATTGGTTGGGTGTCTTCTGCCTTTACCTCAGGTCATGATTTCAGGGCGCTTGATGGAGCCTGTGTTCTTGCCTCTGCCCCTCCCCCCATGCTCTCTTGCTCCCAAATAAATAAATCTTTCTTTAAAAAGGTATAATTGACAAAATTAATATATTTAAAGTATCACTTTGATTATTTGATACATGTATATATTGTGAATGGATTCCCATAATCAAGTTAAGTCATACATCCATCATCTCATACATTTATTTTTTTGTGTGGTTAGAGTTCTATTTTTTTTAAAATTTCAGTTATACAGTATTATCAACTGTAGTCAACCATGTTACACATGAGATCCTCATACCTCATTAATCTTCTAACTGAAAGTTTGTATCCTTTTACCAGCTTTTCCTCTTTTCCCCTCCCTCTTAGCTCCTAGAAATCATCCTTTATTCTGCGAGTTTGACTTTTTTAAGATTCCACACATAAGTGATACCGTGCCATATTTGTCTTTCTCTGGCTTATTTCACATGGCATAAAGCTTTTTAGGTTCATTTGTGTTGTCCTAAATGGTAGAATTTCCTTCTTTTTAAAGCCTGCATTGTATTCCATTACATAGACATATACACACACCACATTTTGTTTATCCATTCATCTGTCGATGGACACTTGGGTTCTTTTTGTTCCTTGCTATTGTGAATAGTGCTGCAGTGAACAGGAGAGTACAGGTATTTCTTTGAGCTAATACTTTCATTTCCTTTGGTTTATTTACCCAGAAGTGGGATATCTGGTTCACTTGGTAGTTCTATTTTTAACTTCTAGAGTAATCTCTCAATATTATTTTTCATAGTGCTGTATCAGTTTACATTCTCACCAGCAGTGGACAAGGGTTCTTTTTTTCTCTACATCCTCACCAGCATTTGTTATTGCTTATCTTTTTGATGATAGATATCCTAGCAGGTGTGGTGATATCTTTGTAGTTTTGAATTTCATTTCACTGATGATTAGTGATATTGGGCACCTTTTCAGATACTTGTTAGCTGTTTGGATGTCTTCTTCGCAAAAATTCTGTTCAGGTCCTTTGTCCACTTCTTAATTGGGTGTTTTGTTTTGTTTTGTTTTTTTCCCTGTTTGAGTTATATGAGTTCCTTGGATATTTTGAATGTTAACTACTTATTAGATTTGTGGTTTGCAAATAATTTCTCCCATTCATAGCTTGCGTTTTCATTTTGTTGATGGTTTCCTTTGCAGAGCATAGTTTTTTAGTTTAACGTAGTCCCATTCTTTTATTTTTGCTTTGTTTTGTTTTTGGTGTCAATATGAAAACCATTGCCAAAACCTGTGTCAAGGAGCTTATTATCCCCTGTGTTTTCTTCTAGGAGTTTTATGGTTTTAGGTCTTAGGTTTGTCTTTAATCCATTTTGAGTTGATTTTTGTGTATGGTGTAAGATAGGGGTCCAATTTCTTTTCTTTTTTTTTTTTTTGCATGTGGCCAGTTTTCCCAACACCATTTATGAACAGAGTATCTTTTCCCCATTGTATATTCTTGGCTCTTTTGTTAAAAATTAATTGGCCATATATATATGGATTTATTTCTGGGCCCTTTTGTGTTTCATTGATTTGTCTTTTTTTTTTTTTTTTCCAATGCCAATACCATACTATTTTGATTACTAAGGCCTATAGCTTTGTAATACAGCTTGAAATCAGGAAGTGTGATGTCTCTAAACTTGCTGTTCTTTTGCAATTGCTTTGGTTGTTCTGGGTCTTTGTGGTTCCATATGAATTTTAGGGTGGTTGTTTCTGTTTCTGTGAAAAATGCCATTGGAAATTTAATAGGGATTGCATAGACTCTGTAGATGGTTTTGTATAGTATGGCCATCTTAACAATACTAATTCTTACATTTCATTAGCCCTGAATATCTTTCCATTTATTTGTGACTTCTTCAATTTCTTTAATCTGTTTGTTTCACTTCCTTGATTAAATTTATTCCTAAGTATTTTATTCATTTTGATGCTGTTATAAATAAGTTTATTTTCTTTCTCTTTTCAGCAGTTTGTTGTTAGTCTATAGAAACACAATTGACCCTTGAAGAACACAGGTTTGAACAGTGTGCGCCCGCTTATACACGGATTTTTTTTCAATAGATAGTACCATAAATGTATTTCCTCTTTTTTATGATTTTTTATTTTTTATTTTTATTTTTTTAAGATTTTATTTATTAGGAAAAAAAAGATTTCATTTATTAGAGAAAGAGAGCTTGAGAAGGGGGAGGGTCAGAGGGAGAAGCAGACTCCCTGCTGAGCAGGGAGCTGGCTGCTGGACTTGATCCTGAGACTCCAGTAACATGACCTGAGATAAGGCAGTCACTTACCAGCTGAGCCACCCAGGCACCCTTCTATATGATTTTTTAAATAACATTTTCTTTTTTCTAGCTTTTTTAAAAGAATACAGTATATAATGCATATAATATACAAAATATAAATGAACTGACTGTTTATGTTACCAGTAAGGGATCAGGTGAACAGAAGGCTATTGGTAGTTAAGTTTTGGGGGAGTCAGAAATTAAAGGTGGATTTTCAGCTGTACAGGAGGCCTCGGGCTCGCCTAACTCCTCCTTTGTTTCCAGGTCAACTGTTGATTTTATATCCTGCAACTTTATTGAATTTGTATATTGGTTCTAACATCCTTCTAGTGGTATCTTTGGAAGGGTTTTCCCATCCAAGTACTAACCAGGCCTGACCCTGCTTAGCTTCCGAGATCAGATGAGATCGGGCTTGTTCAGGGTGGTATGGCCGTAGACTGGAAGGGTTTTCTACAAACAGAAAATTTTACCTCTTTCTGATTTTGATGCTTTTTTTCTTTCTTTTTAAAGATTTATTTATTTATTTTAGAGGGAGAGAGCATGCGTGCACGCGCACACACACACACACACACACACACATCTGAGGGGAGAGGGAGAGAAATCCTCAGGCAGACTCCTCACGGATAGAAGAGTTGTTGCTGGGCTCAATCCCAGGACCCTGAGATCACAACCTGAGCTAAAAATCAAGAGTTTGACATTTAACTGACTGAGCCACATCGGTGCTACAGTTTCTTATGTTTTATAAAAAAGATTTTTGGGGGGCGCCTGGGTGGCTCAGGCAGTTAAGCGTCTGCCTTTGGAAGGCTCGGGTCACGATTCCAGGGTCCTGGGATCAAGCCCTGCATTGGGCTCCCTGCTTGGGGGGAAGTCTGCTTCTACCTCTCCCACTCCCCCAGCTTGTGTTCCCTGTGTCGCTGTCTCTCTCTCTCTGTCAAATAAATAGTCTTTTAAAAAATCATTTATTTATTTATTTTGCCTAATTGCTCAGGTTAGGCCTTCCAGTATTATGTTGAGTAAAAGTGGTAAGAGTGGGTATTGTTGTCCTGCTCCTGATCTTAGAGGAAAAGCTTTCAGCTTCTCATCATTGAGCGTACAATGTTAGCTGTGGGTTTGTCTTAAATGGCATTTATTATGTTGAAGTATGTTCTTTCTATACTCAGTTTGTTTAGTTTTTATCATGAAAGGATGCTGAATTTTGTTAAATGCTTTTTCTGCATGTACTGAGATGATTATGTGATTTTTATCCTTCATTTTGTTGATGTGGTATGTTGGATGATCCTTGCATGGGAAGTGGTTTTTATATCCTTTTGGGGAGGGTAATCAACAAGTTTTTCAAAGGGGTACAACTGCTATTAGCATGTAAAAGAAGCAGGGTAGGGATGCCTGGATGGCTCAGTCCTTTGGGTGTCTGATTTTTTATTTCAGCTCAAGGGCTCACACTGGGCTTTGAGCCTGCTTAAGATTTTCTTTCCCTCTCCTCGCCTCCCCTTCCCGTTGGCATGTGTGCTCATTCTCTTTCTCTTTCTCAAAATAAAATTAAAATACTCTTTTTCATATACTAAATTCCCATACTAGAAAGAAAAGAAATAAGCAAGGTTGAAAAATTAGGCTAAAAAATGTTGAAAAAAGTGTGCGCGCGTGCATGCAAAAGCAGGCAGAGTGGCAGGTAGAGGCAGAGGGAGAAGCAGGCTTCCTGCCAAGCAAGGAGCCAGCTGTGGGACTTAATCCCAGGACCCTGGGATCATGACCCGAGCCAAAGGCAGCGGCTTAACGGACTGAGCCACCCAGGCATCCCCAGAAAGTCCTTTTGGATAGCACTGTTCAGTATTGTTTTATATAATAAGGGATTAGATCTTATTATAGTAAAATCATTAAGAATCAGTGTTTGCTAATTATGCACCATTTCAGAAGACCTGAACTCTTGGAGAGATTGTGTGATACAGTTGAGTGAATAGTACACCATGCTCTCTTTCTAAGAAACACTAACCTAAATAACAGCGAGCACTAACCAGTTGAGTTTCAGGATACTCAGTTTCTATTGTGGTTCTGCTTTGTGTTACATGAATTTGGAAACGTTAGAAACATAGAAAGTTCTCTTCCTAAAGAGATACTGTCATCTCTTAAAAACATTGGGACGCCTGGGTGGCAAAGTTGGTTGAGTGTCTGCCTTCAGCTCGGGTCATGATCCTAGAGTCCTGGGATCAAGTCTCCTATCAAGCTCCCTGCTCAGTGGGGAGCCTGATACTCCCTCTGCCTATTGCTCCCCCTTCTTGTGCGATCTCTCTCTCTCTTTCACAAATAAATAAAGTCTTTAAAAAAAAGCTTTAAAAAACCCCATTAATAACAGACAAACAGCTAATACATATTCACTGCAGATTCTATAGTATGGAAATAATTAGAAAAAAACCTTTTTTAGAAAGAAGAAAATCTTATCTTTAAAAGACGGACGGACTTGCAGGGGCGTCTGGGTGGCTCAGTGGGTTAAGCCTCTGCCTTCGGCTCAGGTCATGATCTCAGGGTCCTGGGATCGAGCCCCGAATCGGACTCTCTGATCGGTGGGGAGCCTGCTTCCCCCTCTCTCTCTGCCTGCCTCTCTGCCTACTTGTGATCTCTCTCTGTCAAATAAATTAAAAAAAAAAAAAATCTAAAAAAAAAAAAGGCTCAAGAACCTTAAAAAAAAAAAAAGAATATTTAAAAAAAAAAAAAAATGGACTTGCAGGGCGCCTGGATGGCTCAGTTGGTTGAGCAATTGACTCTTGGTTTTGGCTCAGGTCATGATCTTGGGGTTGTGAGATTGAGCCCCAAGTTGGGCTCTGTGCTCAGTGCAGAGTCTGCTTGTCTCTCTCCCTCTGTCTCTCCCCACTCTTGCTCATGCCCCCCCACTCTCACTCATGCCCTCCGTCTGTGTCAAATAAATAAAATCTTGGGGAAAAAAAAGGACTTGTTGTCTACCATTTTAGTTCTTTTACTAAAACTTCATGATGTAATTCATTATATAGTCTCAGAGATGCACTTTTTTACCCTCCTAACTTTGTGTGGCTGAAGTTAGGTCATTGTAAAAATGACCTAAACTTGGATTTTGTGATTATATTTAATTTTGGGTTCCCAAACCATGTTATGAACATTAAATATGTCATTGACATTTATTAGAAAATATGCACTATGTGAAAGAATGCATGTTTACTAGGACATGAAGTTAAAAAGTTAAGGAACTTTTAAAGAGAAACAGAAATTGGAGAGGAATGGAGGATATGGTATGTTTTTTAAGTCTTTGCTGATAATGCTTATCCATACTCTCTCCAGTAAAAAATAATAGGCCAAAGGTGTTAATTATGTTGGGATTTACCTGATATATTTGTCTCTTAGGTGAAACTTAGTGGCCATAAGTCTTTCAGTTAAATAAAATTTATGTGTTTGTATGAATTTGGTGATCAGAATCTTGTTAGTATAGGAAAGTTACTTTAACAAAAGTTCTCTGCTATTACCTCTGATGAAATGATAGTCTCTTTGCTCTCCTGCTCTACCTTTCTGCTGCTCTAGAAGCATGGTCAGACTTGTTTTGAGGTCTGAGGCTTTAAAGGGAGGAAAAAATAAAAAATGTGGCAGAGTATTTCATATTATGACATTTTTGGTTCTTATACTAAAGTTGTCTAAGATATTTGCCACTTTATATTTAACAAAACATTTCCTTGCATTTCCACAAATATTTGTAAGCTCATTGGTAATTTTAATGAATATTTAATTTTGATAAGCAAGTGTTAGATTTGAATGTTTTCTAAACTGTGTTCCTATTAATCTAAAATAATGTTACATAAATACTATGTATAAAGTATGGGGTTTAATGAAACACTACCTCAGTGCTGAAGAGTAATTAGCCTTTAGTACATTTTGAAATCTTTTTGAAAAAATGAGGGCGAAGTTCAGTTTGTATTTGAGTTTATCTTAAACCTAAATATCATTTCGTTTTCATACTAGAATTGTAGAATGTTTCTCAGTATTTTCTTCCAGGTTCTATTAATGTCAAATATAAACAAATTTTCCAGTCCTTCCTTTTCTCTCTGCCCATTTTAATTATGGGTTTTTAGAGTTTTGTTGCTTTATTTATCCTCTCCATGTAACTTCTACAAAATGTTAGCAGGAGCTATCTCCTCCACAGTGTATTCATTTGTGTATGGTGTTGACCTACCTACTTTACAGTCAGAAGGTCTGGGTTTAAGACTGCATACAATTAGATCAGGCAAGGTTCTAGAAGGAAACCAATCCAGCTGAGATGGTGCAGGAGACTTCAGTGAAGGACTGCAGAGGTAGGGGTGGATTAAGGGAACCCACAAGGGATGTTTTCTGTAGTTACAGAAGGAAGCTTCAAGGGACAAGGAAAATGCAGTGTTCTAAAGAGCCTGGGGAGAGCTGTGGAGAAAGGGGTGCCTGACGGGAGCCATGGTGGTCGGGTGACAAAGCTTCTGTCAGAAAATGTGACCAAAAGGAGGGAGAGTGCTGGGAAGAAATAACCCAGCATTTCTCTACCTTCTGACCCACCAGTGACAGGTAGCATTGAAACCCAGAAGAAGTGTCTATTAAGATTAGCTTCCTTGGGCACAGAGTTGGGCAGAGAGTATTGGAGGAAGAGGGTATGGCAGTAAGATAATTACCAGTACATTTACTGGTAAGTATGGGATTGATTTTAGGTTACATGGTATTTTAGATTAAATTTCTAATCTGTAAACTGTAGATGCTTCACTGGGGTTGATGTGAGAAATTAAAATGAGACATAGCAGACAAGTCAAAGTGCTATCATAGTGTATCAAAGTACAAATAGTGAGTATTTGTTTTTAGTTTTGATAAGGTATTGATTTGAAAACTTCAGCTTCCTTTCACGTGGTGCTGTGATGCATTTGTTTTACAGGAATTTTGGTTGCCACCATACTTCTAAATATATGATAGGTTTTGTGTTTCCCAATAGTTTTTGGGAAGTGAATTACACAGTCAGTATTAAATAGTTTCCAAAATTTAGAGACTGTATTTACTCTCTCGTGATAGGCATTTATCTTTTTCACTCTTGCTTTGGACAGAGCACTGCTGGCTTCTGAACTTGTGGGCAAGGATGCTTTTCAGGTGTAGAGATGGTCTCCCTGTTGAATGATTGGTCAGACTTGACCCTGCTGCTGCCACCATTGCTGTGTCCTTGTTGTATACTTCTGTTTTCCAAGACAGCAGGGATGTCTTGTCATACTTTTTCTCCTAACCTTACAGTATTTCTTCTCACAGAGATCTACTTTCATACAGCCTCACCTTTGAGCATTCATAGGCTAGACCAAGATCAATATAATCAAAATATATTATGATTTTGAAATTAAATAAATTTCTGTTTGATTTCACAGGCTTCAGTTCGCACATTTTATAAATTCCAAACTCACCTCTTCTGAATTACTGACTAAATCTTCATTATTTTCCACCAGACGTTCTGCCAAATCCAGAAGCAGAAGCCCATATTCATCTAGGCATTCAAGATCTCGTAGCAGGCACAGATTGTCTAGATCCAGAAGTCGTCATTCTAGCATTTCTCCTAGCACACTAACTCTGAAGAGTAGCCTGGCAGCCGAGTTGAACAAGAATAAAAAAGCCCGGGCTGCAGAGGCAGCGAGGGCTGCTGAGGCCGCGAAGGCTGCTGAGGCTGCTGCCAAAGCTGCCAAAACTTCTAACACTTCTACACCTACGAAGGGGAGCGCAGAGACCGGGGCCGGCACGTCACAAACCAACCATGTGAAGGATGTGAAGAAACTGAAAACCGAACATATACCTTCTCCCTCAAGTGGTGGAACTTTAAAAAATGACAAGGCAAAAACAAAGCCACCTCTTCAGGTAACAAAGGTGGACAATAACTTGATTGTAGATAAAGCCACCAAGAAAGCAGTTGTAGTTGGGAAGGAGAGTAAATCTGCTGCTACAAAGGACGAACCAGTATCTCTTAAAGAGAAAACCAAACCACTTACACCAAGCTTAGGAGCCAAGGAGAAGGAGCACCATGTGGCTTTAGTGACCTCTACATTACCACCGTTACCTTTGCCTCCCATGCTGCCTGAAGATAAGGACACTGACAGGTAAGTGCCAGACAGTGTTGTCCCCAGCAGTTGAAAGAAAAGTTTGAAGTGAGAAGTTATCTGACCCCCCAAAATAGAAAGGTTATATAAAAAGGTCATAAGTTGTCTTTATTATAAATGAAGCACATTGCTTGTAGGGTGATAGAATTATAGTTTAAGAATTCCAGGAAGAATTTGCTGTTGCCTTGGGATACAACGTATATTTCAGCTTGGGAATTGGAAATGCGCATAGTGTGTTTTCTTTAGCTTAGTGTTCCTTAATGACACTATCAGAAACGTGACAGTTAATGAGAGACTCTACCCTGGATGGTATGAAGTAGGTGCATTGGTTATTTCTAGGTTTCTTCAGCGGTCTTATAAATTTATCACTCTGGGTAGCTTTATGAGTTTATAATTTTTTAGACTTTTCTTGAACCTTTTAATTTTTTTGCAGTTGGAGATTAATTATATGTTGCAGGAAACCCATAATGTGTATGCTTTCCTTTAACATGTTTACAGATTTCTATGTGAATGTTGGCGGTGTGAGGTTTTTTTAAAATTTGAAACATTTTTATTTTTTAGAAGTTGAAGATAAAGTGAGTTGAGTGTAAGGTAAATGCAGTTCTAAGAATATCTCTGAAATGTATGCTAGGATAGAAGCATTATGCTGCTGTGTAATATCTGTCTGTTACACCACTTAACATTTTTCATTTTCATTTTTGTTTTTATGGAGAAATTAAAGCTGTTCTCCCCTCATTTTCTGTTAAAAAACAGCTATGTGAGCAGTTCTCCTAGCTGACATCTTTATAGAATTTGAAAAGTGGATGAAAATGTTGTGTGGGTAGGTCTTTCAAGTGCTCACTTTGGCTGGCATTACGAAAATTTTATAATTTAAAACAAAAAAGAATGATAATCCTGTGTTTCATGCCCTCTATGATGTCTTTTTTCTGTAATCAAAAATGTTGCCAAGAGATCTCATCCAATGTAATCAGGTATCCACCAATTATATCACTCCAATTATGGTATTTACAGGTTTGACTGTTCTCTAGGAACACTGAAGGTTCATAACAGAGTAGTGATTTATAATTTGGATGAGTCCGGGAATGGGCTCTCCATCACAAGGAGGCATGAATACAGAACTGAGTCACTTCATTAGTGAGTGAATAACCCAGTTGCGAAGAATCCAGTAATTCTGAGGGCGCCTGGGTGGCTCAGTCAAACATCTGACTTTGGCTCAGGTCATGATCTTGGGGTCCTGGGATTGAGCCCGAATCAGGCACCCCACTTGGTGGGAGTCTGCTTGTCCCTCCCTCCCTGCCCCTCCCCCTGCCACTTGTGTTCTCTCTCTCTTAAATAAACAAGTAAGAGAAAAAAAAAATCCGGTAACTCTGAGCCATTGAGACTCGTTTTCTACTTTATTCTTCATATATGCTTTGGAAGTAAATTTTTACTGGTGATCTCATCAAGAACTCAACATGTATGCAAGTGAGTGCTTAAGGAGGGTATTCTTTGTGCATCTATTTTTAATAGGGGTGATGGTACATGTCATGCTTATCATTAAAAAAATTTTTTTAAAGATTTTATTTATTTGACAGAGAGCGAGAGAGGGAACACAAGCAGGGGTAGTGGGAGAGGGAGAAGCAGGCTTCCCCCCCAGCAGGGAGCCCCATGTCTGGCTCTATCCCAGGACTGTGGGATCTTGGCCTGATCCGAAGGCAGACGCTTAACGAATGAGCCACTCAGGCGCCCCTAAAAAATATTTTGACACACCTTCTTCTCTGTCTCTTCTGCTTTTCTCTTCTGTTGTGTCTCTGCTCTTCTTTCTTTGAATGTATATATTTCATGAATACAGTACATGGATACTACTACTAATTTGTGTGGCCAGAGATCAATTCAACACTAGTCACTCTTCTTTTTGATGCTCTAAATGTCAGTGGGAATTCCTTTAAGTTGACTTATTTGTCCTTTTGACATGACCTATTTGTCTTTGAGTACTTTCTGGCCAGGTTATAGGTAAAAACTTTATGTTGTTGTATAATTGATTTTTTTAAAAAATTAGGATCATACTATGCATAATACTCCTTGACTTATTTTTTTCATTCATGTATTAGAGATCTTTCCATGTTGATACATAGATGGGTTTAATATTCCTATCTATAAGAATGTATAAATTATGGGTCGCCTGAGTGGCTTGGTGGGTTAAGCTTCTGTGTTCGGCTCAGGTCATGATCTCAGGGTCCTGGGATTGAGCCCTGCATCAGGCTCTCTGCTCAGCAGGGAGCCTGCTCCCCCCCACCCCCGCCCCACCCTCTGCCTGCCTCTCTGCCTACTTGTGATCTCTCTTTCTCTCTGCCAAATAAATAAATAAATAAAAATCTTTTTTAAAAAAGAAAAAGAATGGATAAATCATGCTCTTATTTACTATTAAGGGATACTTAGATTTATAGTTTTTTGCTATCAAATGCTTTATATTAATATTTTATATGTACGAGAGCAGTTTTTTTTTTTTTAAAGATTTTATTTATTTATTTGTGAGAGAGAGAGCGAGCGAGCACAGGCAGACAGAGTGGCAGGCAGAGGCAGAGGGAGCCCTGCTGAGCCCTTGCTCCTGCCGAGCAAGGAGCCCGATGTGGGACTCGATCCCAGGACACTGGGATCATGACCTGAGCCGAAGGCAGCCGCTTAACCAATTGAGCCACCCAGGCGTCCCACGAGAGCAGTTTTTATAGGATAGTTATCAGGTTAAAGTATATACATTTATTTTTAAATTTTTATTATTTTTAAAAGATTTTATTTACTTGAGAGAGAGCAGGGGGTGGAGGGGCATAGGGAGAGGGAGAAGCAGACACCCCACTGAGAAGGGAGCCCAAAGTGGGGCTTGATCTCAGGACCCTGGGAGCTGAAGGCAGATGCTTAACCAACTCAGCCACCCAGGTGCCCCCCCCCCAAATTGTACTTTAGTAAGACTGTTGCCAATTTATTTAGTATTTAAAATGTGTAATTATTTAATTTTGCATTTTTCTGATTATTGAGATATAGCAACTTTCTGAATACTTGTTGGGTATTTTTTTTTTCCCCAGTGAACTACTTGTTCATATCTTATGCTAGCTTTTCCTTAACATGTTTTCCTTTTTCTAATTGAGTTGTAGATGCTCCTTATGTTAAGGATCTTGATCTTTGCTTATCAGAGTCTTTTTGCTTGTCTTTGACATTTATTTGTTTTGGTTTTGGCTATATGGATATTTTTCATTTTTAAATGTAGTCGGATTTAATAATTTTTTCTTTATATGTTATGGGTTTATAAAGTTAAAAAGATTAAGTCGAATCACACAAATTTTTTTTGTTTATTACATGAAGAAGAAAGATGCTCTCCCCCATCACCCATGTAGACTGCTCCAGTTGTTTCTATAAACATTTACTGAATAATCTGTAATTTGTGGTGCCATATATAAAAATTATTATGGATACCTGTGTTTCTGGACTCTCTTTTCTGTTAACATGTTTTATTATTTCTTTGCCAGTACTTCTTTGTTTTAACTTCTTTAGGTGTATGATACATTGGTTATCAGATTCAAATTTTTGCTATAGGGGTAGGCAGCTAATACAGAAGTGACGGGCTGCAGTGAATTACTGATTAGCGAATAGCTCTGCTATTTAGTCTCCGCTTCAGTGTTGCTGAAGCCCACATAAATTTGGACCCAGTGTTGCTAGAGCTTTTGATTTTTTTTTTTTAAGGAAGCCTGAAATCTGAATGTTTATGTAAATCTTCTGATTTAAAAATATTGGCAACTTAATTCATAGTTTTTTTATAAAACGTTGGGTATACCATAATACATACTCCTTGACTTCAACCAATCTTGGGCTTCTGGTTTGTGATCTTTTAAAATAGGTTGACAGGGATGCCTGGGTGGCTCAGTTGGTTAAGCAGCTGCCTTCGGCTCAGGTCATGATCCCAGCGTCCTGGGATCGAGTCCCACATCGGGCTCCTTGTTCAGCAGGGAGCCTGCTTCTCCCTCTGCCTCTGCCTGCCACTCTGTCTGCCTGTGCTTACTCTCTCTGACAAATAAATAAATAAAATCTTTAAAAAAAATTTAAAAATAAAATAGGCTGACCACATGACAGGGCAAATTGCACTTAATTACTGTTTTTCAGAAGATTTTTGGCAGATTTTTGCCTTTATTCTTGACAGATTTTATAGTTCGTCTGCTTGTGAAGTTATTTTAAATTGTTTGGGACTCGACGAAATGTAGATTAATTTGGAGACTGATAGCTTTACAAAATTACAGTTTCCCATACAAAAACATGGTTTCTTTCTGTTCTTTCAGATCCAGTTTTATGTTCATCAGCCCTGTCTTTTAATTTTCTTCTATTGATCTTGTATATTTCTTGTTGAGGTACTTTATTGTTTTTGTTGCTATAACACATGGGAACTTTTAAAAATCACACTCCCTATTTGGTTATTACAAGTAATCAGTTAAAATAATGATATTTTTAATTATAAAGTGTTATTCTTGGAAAGTTAGTATTTCATTTCTCTGAAGTCTGGAAGCCTTGCTGAATTTGGTAGTTCATGTAATAATATATATTAATATAGGCAGTCTCTTAAATTTTAAATTATAAGTAAGATTAAGATTTTTAGTTTTTCCCTTTAGCAATGTTGATTTGAATATTCAGGCTAATGAGAATTTTTGACTAAAACCTTACAAGTAAGAAACTATAGTTTTCTAAGTAAATTATTAGAGATAGGTTTATTTTAGGTACAGTTCATGTGGTATCGTTTTTAGAAAGAAGCTTTTACTGTCTTTCAATCCTGATTTAGCTACCCTTCAGCTACATTACTGTAGGAAGCCCTTTGTGTAGTACTTTATCCTGCTGCTTATTTGACTGTGTTCTCCCAATGACTATCCAAGCTCCTTTCTGAAAGGAGTTCTATCTTAATGTATTTGTTATTGTCTTTGCTGTTAAACACCAGTGCCTTACCTAATACCTAGCACATAGAAGCATAAAATCAATGTGTAAATTGGACAAAACATTAATACTGAAAAGTGGGCTGTGTGATACTATTATTTATGAGAGAGAGAGAACACTGGCATCAGCATTGGGTGGGGGAGGGCAGGGCAGAGGGAGAGAGAAAACCTTGCACAAACTCCCTGCTAAACATGGAGCCCCATGGCTCAGTCTCACCACCCTGAGATCATGACCTGAGTCAGTTAAGATTAAGAGTCGGTTGCTTAACCTATTGAGCCACCCTGGCGCTCCCATACCATTACTTTAAAAATAAAACTACAAACCAATTTCCTTTTGAGCTTATTTTTTCTGTTAGAGAACTTCTGGGGTGCCTGGGTGGCTCAGTCAGTTAAGCCTCTGACTATTTTGGCTCAGGTCATTATCTCGGGTGGTGGGATCCAACCCTCAGTGGGGTCCATGTTTAGTGCAGAGTGTGTTCTGGGTTCTCTCTCTCCCTCTCCCAATGCCCCTCCCCCTGCTCTGTCATGAGCGCAGCGCTCTCTCTCTCTCTCTCTCTCTCTCTCCCTTTCTCTCAAATAAATAAATAAAATCTAAAAAAAAAACAAAAAAACACCCCTTCTAGTGAGTAACACGAGGTTATGAAGAAAAGGCACAATTTTATTATAGTTATTGGTAAATGGTTTTTATCAGATGGTATTAAATCATGCATTTGTGATTAAGAGAAGTTAATGATTTACTTTGATAATGTATTTGTAATTTGTGACCCCAGTAGTGTAGTCTCACTAAACTTTTTCATTATAGGACTCATAACTGCTATGAAACTGTGGGAAGTCCAAATTCTACTATCATAAGATTCTCTTTCAAGAAATATCTTATTATTAAAGAGATTTTTTTAATAACTGGGAGGTTTAGAATACTCAAATTACTTAGTTAAGATATATTTTATGCATCAAAAAAGTACAGAACTAACTGAACTTAAACTTTTACCTGTAACATCAGTAAGCTAGAACCTTAAAAAATTTTAAAAGAATCATTGTCTAGTTTAAGAAAATTAACCGTATAAAGGGACAAAGCTGGACTAGTTGTTTGTGGTTATTTAAATGGGCAAGATAAATAATAGCATTTAGTGTTATTTCTTAAAAAGCCTCTTTATGTCTCTCTAATAGTGTCAAACAAAACGCAATCACAAAACTATTCAATTTTTCTGTAAAGCATGGCAAGTTGACTTTTTTAGTATTAGTTTACAGTTTTATAGTAATTCTATATCATCTTTAAAAATATACTTTTTTTTTTAACAGTGCTAGATTTGCATAAACACTATGGTACTACAGAAAGTTCCCATATACCCTGTAGTTAGTTTCTTCGTTATTAATATATTAACATTTGTTACAATCAGTGAACACATATCAGTACATTATTGTAACTAAACTTCACACCTTGTTCAGATTTCCTTAGTTTTTCTCTAATTCTGTGTTATTTTTACCCCCCAATTTTGTATTTTGTAATTGAATATAGTACATTATTTTAGCTGGGGAATAAAGAAACTTAGTTTAGTATTTTGCCATTGCTATTGTGAGATTGTGATATTGTGAGATGTGGCTGCATTTTTATTTCTCAGATGTTTGGGTTTTATTTGTGTGACTCCTTTCTCTTTTAGCTTACGAGGAAATATTTCAGTAAAAGCGGTTAAAAAAGAAGTAGAGAAGAAACTCCGATGTTTACTTGCTGATTTACCACTGCCCCCGGAGCTACCAGGAGGAGATGATCTCTCAAAGAGTCCAGAGGAAAAGAAAACAGCAACACAGTTACATAGTAAAAGGAGGCCTAAGTATGTGCTTGCTTTCCGCTTGCTCTTACATTGGCCAGAAATGATTCTGGGTCATCATAAAATCATAAAACAAAAAATTGAGATTTAAAATAATAAAAAGTGTATTTATTCTTTAAAAACTTAAGTATATGAATAAATTCTAGAGTTTTAAAAAAATTTCATAATTCCCTGCATACCTATTCAAAATGACTAATAAAACCAAATTTAATTTTCTCTCACAGTTTGTAATGTATTAATTTCTTGGGTTATTATATGTTAAAGATAATTTCTATAATTAAGATATTTAAATAATACAAAACACTGAAATTGGGGAAGATGGAAGTCAGCATTCAGTGAGCCCAAGCAAAATTAGTAATGGGCAAGTTGCTGTGTTTTCCTTTGCTTTTTAGCTCCATTTGCTCCCCTAACTAAATGTATTTTTCATTTGGCAAGAGGTGGAGTGGAAGAAGGTTTGAAATCTGTATCCTAAATTAGCTTCAAGTAAGTGCCTAGAACCAACTCTTTCCCTTGAAACCTGTTTATCAGTTAAAGGGGGAGAACATTGATTCTGTTTTTATTTCTACTTAATCAATGGAAAGTGTGAGTAAGACCTTGAGTTAGATCTGATTTTAGAATTGCCGTTCAGGTGCCTAGCATGAGTATGATGTGATTTCCTAGTATAGAGTAGAAAACTAGAAAACTTTTAAAATTCTGAGTATTGTAGCTTTATTCCTTTAGTGGATTTCTATTACATACCAGAATTTTGAGACTACAAAATTACCTATTTTTTTAAGAATGTCAAATATTTGTCATATATATATATATGACACATACACAGACACACATAACACTGTGTGGATTCCTGAGAGTTGATTATAGTAATACTTTTGTACTTTCTTGGACTAAAAATCTTTCTTGTGTTTTCATTTTTAAGGTAATTTCATCGAGCCATAAGTTTAAATTTGTCAATAAGTTTTATAGTTAGATTTTTGGTAATATTCATTATCAAACTTATTTCCTAAAAAATGAGTGATATATGTATATGTATATATATGTGTATATATATGTATATATATATATATATATATATATAAAATGGATGAAAAGCAAAACTTCTGGAGGTTGCTTAGAGAACATTGACTCTTTGTATTAGTTGGTTTTATCCATTCATTGAAAATTGCATTTTATTTTTCGAAGTTCTTCATACAAGCTTTACTTCTTTTTCTCAGCTTGTTCATCTATAGAAGAAGAGCTGGTATGGAGTAATGATGCCTTGACTTTCACGATAATTTATAATAGCAAATTACAGTGTTACTTGTCTTCCATGATCACAAATGTTCAAGGGTGGGGGGAAATAAAGGATATAAGATTGGGGGAGGGTGGGTATTAAATATTAAACAGTTTATTCAGCTTGCTTGATTGCATATAAAAACTTCAGAACTATATTTGATAGAATATGTGGGCCTCGCTATGGTGAAATCAAAGAAAAAGATATTGACTGGGGAAAGCGCTGCGTGGATAAATTTGATATCATTGGAATTATTGGAGAAGGTACCTATGGACAAGTTTACAAGGCCCGGGATAAAGACACTGGTAAGTATGTCAACTGCTGTGGATCTCTAGATCTATTGAATGTACTTAATTTGTTTTTCTCTTCAAATGTGTAATTTAAAGTTTTTTTTTAAGTTAAATTTGAATTGATCATGCTTTTGTTTCATCTTTTTTGTTTTATGTGTGCGCTTAACATAAGATATGAATACATGTAAGTGGGTATGTAAACATTTTCAAAGTTTTTTAGTATTTATGATGTGTAGTATGGTAGGATTTAGATTTCTTTGTGAATAAATTATTATGTTATTAGTAATCAGGGAACAAAAGTATCTTGACCAACTTAGTAGTAAATCTTGTTGTATTAAGTCTTTTTTTTTTTAATTTTTTTTTTAAAGAGTTTATTTATTTATTTGACAGAGATCACAAGTAGGCAGAGAGGCAGGCAGAGAGAGAGGGGGAGAGGCAGGCTCCCTGCTGAGCAGAGAGCCCAATTCGGGGCTCGATCCCAGGACCCTGAGATCATGACCTGAGCCAAAGGCAGAGGCTTTAACGCACTGAGCCCCCCAGGTGCCCCTGTTGTATTAAGTCTTATGTAACACTTTTTCTTTTACCCAAAATATTCTTCTTTTGAAGTTACCCTTTGTTTGGAGGCTAGATTTAGCAGCCTAATCTTCTAGAACATAATCAGGAACCTGAGAGAAAGTTTTCTTTTTTCTTTTTTTTTTTTTTTTAAAGATTTTATTTATTTATTTATCAGAGAGAGAGCGGGAGCGAGCACAGGCAGACAGAGTGGCAGGCAGAGGCAGAGGGAGAAGCAGGCTCCCCGCTGAGCAAGGAGCCCGATGTGGGACTCGATCCCAGGACCCTGGGATCATGACCTGAGCCGAAGGCAGCAGCTTAACCAACTGAGCCACCCAGGCATCCCGAGAAAGTTTTAAAAGTTTTTGCAGCAGAGTAAAAAAAGTAACTATGTTAGAGGCTCTGTATTTTATCAAGTAATGGGTAGAGCCTGTGATTAATCTTTACTTATAATTCCTTGTTAAAATAAACCAGTAGATTAAAATAGCAGAGTGGTTTCTCTTCAGATCACATAAATCTTTTGCCTTTTGAAGCCATTTAGTATAAGAAAACCCTGGAGGGCAATTACAGCATAGAGTAATAATATTTATAATGATTCTGTATTATCAAAAAGATTAAATTATAACTTCTAGAAGGTGTTTATTAAACAAGGAATTGTACATTTTAGACTTCTGTCAAAAAGAACCAAGGAAGTTTTGATAATTAAAAGGATAAATGTTATAAATGTCCTTTTGGAAAATAGTTAAGTACAGAATTCCTTTTTTCTCCAAAGAAGTGGAATGATAGTGAATTTTTTCTTATAATGGGATATGTGTTTGTGTGTTCTACTTAATAGTTAGATCTTACCTGATCAGAACTCATTGATACCTGAATTGTGAAGCCATTTAGTGTAGTGGGAAGAGCACAAATACTTTTGAGATAGCTAAACCAGATTTTGAATCCCAGTTTTACTGCTAGGCATCTGGGCAGCTTTGTACAAGTTAATATGTCTGAGCTTATTTTCTCACCTTCACAATGTACAGAATCTTCTCTGTTCAGAGATTTTATGCATGTATAAACATATTGGGTAAATTTATCCTCCCCTCCTTCACTTTTTAAAATTAGTAGTATAGGGGTGCCTGGGTGGCTCAGTTGGTTAAGCGACTGCCTTCAGCTCAGGTCATGATCCTGGAGTCCCGGGATCGAGTCCCACATCGGGCTCCCAGCTCCACGGGGAGTCTGCTTCTCTCTCTGACCTTCTCCTCGCTCATACTCTCTCTCTCAAATAAATAAATAAAATATTAAATAAAAATAAAATTAGTGTAATACATCTACTGTTCATCACATCATCTGCTTTTTTTACTTAATATATCTTGGAGAGCACAAAATAACAGTACTTATGTACCTACCCCATCCTTTTTAATGGTTATATAATATTCCACAATTTGGATAAATACTTTATAATTTTATTTAACCAGAGATTTAATGTCTTGTACTATAAACCTTGTAATTTGAAGAGGTAGGAACAGACATTATGAATTAAAATAAAGTTAAAATTAAGAAAAATGTAATTTTGTTTTATCATCTGGTAACTTGATCTTACTTAATTTTTATAGGAGAAATGGTAGCCCTAAAGAAAGTACGTCTGGATAATGAAAAGGAAGGCTTTCCAATTACAGCAATTCGAGAAATTAAAATTCTCCGGCAGCTTACCCACCAGAGTATTATCAATATGAAGGAAATAGTGACTGATAAAGAAGATGCTTTGGATTTTAAGAAGGATAAAGGTATGCATACATATTTACATAACCAGTTCTGCATATGCATGATGTTGCTAACTTGGAGATTTTGTCATAGGTATTGACCAGTTGAGTAATTACTGGGTACATAAAACTTTGCATTAATATCATACTCTAATTTTAAATATGGTTGAGCTGAAGATTTATTTATTTACTTCAGTAGTCTTTGAGTCACCTTAGTAAACAAAAAAGCGTATTCGTCAATAGTAGTAGTTGTTTTTTGAACATCAGTGCATAATTTTTAGTCTGCTTTTTTTAGTCATTGAAAAATAATTTATAGTAGTACAGAATATATTTACCTTATATTTTTTAATATCATGCCTTAACATATAAGGAAACTTTATGGTAGACATGTTATTTCTGAAGGTGTGGAGGCCAAAATCTTATCTGAAGTTGACTAATAAACTGTAGTGGCATATGCTTGATATTTGGTAGAAAAGCTAAAGAGAAATTAGCATGATTATTAAAGTAGTTATCATAAGGCATATGGTGTGTAAAAGGTTCTATTTCTGCTAGGTTTTGGATCTTCAAAGTAAGATGTTGGAACCAAAGTTGAACTCAGTTATAATCTGTAGTTTTCAAAGAGCAAGAGTAAAATAGGTACGTTCTGGTTGAACATGGTACTTAGCCCCCTCCCATCCCCAACTTACACAGATGCATATGTATGTGCACATACCCACACTTACTTTTCTGGGAACAGTATTAAAATGATTGACATAATACACAGTAATTTTGTAGAAAGGAACTTCTTTTGTCAGTATTCTGTATATACTGTGAAAATAATTAGAATCATCTTTTTAATTGGGGTCTTTTCCATTCATTTTTGTCCTTGATAATACCCATAATCCTTAGCTTGATTTTTAATCCAGATTGTACTCTTCACCTTATTTTTTGTTGTTCCTTTATGTAGTAGAAAGATGTGACTTGTGTTGCAGTGTCTGGAATTCGTGACTTTGCTTATGAGCAGTGCAACCTTATTAGCAAATTCTTAGCCCTTCTGAGCCTCTGACCTCTTCATCTATTAAAGGGAAACATTATTTCTCTTAAGTGTGTATTAAGGATTAAATTAAGATCTTATACGTGAAGGTTGTGTGTAATGTTATTTTTCATTAACCTCTTCCTGTAGTCAAATTAATATATTTGTTCTTCTTCCAACATACCCTGGACCTCCTGCTTCTTTGATCTTTGGGATCATGCCCCTGCCTATTTCTTTACCCTCATCTCTGCCGTTTTTCTGGTTTTCCACAAAGCTTCAATCATATGGGTGTTCTGAGTTGTCAAATATGCCAGTGCACTTCTCTGTCTTAGAAGTCTTTACATATGCAGCTTTCTGGGCTTACACTTCACCCCCAAAACGCATGCGTATACATGCATGCATGCATGCGCACACATGTGTGCACACACCATTTGGAAGGCTGACTTCTCATCCTCTGGGTCTCAGACTGAATGTTACTTTATTTATCAGTGAGGCCTAACTGGACCACCTTCTATTTTATGTAGACACGTGCAACTTAAAAGGCTTATATTTTTCTTCATAACTTTTCCAAATAACTGATTTGTTATTTGTTTTCTCCACGTGAGGATGGGAATCATATCTGATTTATTCATTATTATAACCCCTACCTAGCTCACTGGTTAGGCCATGGAAGAAGATGCTATGAATAACTGATTGCTGGATGTGTAAGTCAGCTCTAGTTGTATATACTGTCCATACTTTAAGTAACTTTTTTTTTAAGTAACTTTTTAAAAGATGGTTATCTTTGAACATAAAAGTATTCATAGTTTTCCTCGTATTATATTTATTGCTGTAAGTTATTTTCCTTACTATATTATAAATTCCCTTGAGTACTTTGTTTTTTGTTTTGTTTTGTCTCCCCCACAATGCCCAGCACTGTATTTTACAAATCATAGATTTTCATATATTTGCTTCCTCATCTTCTTTTCCCCCTTTTCACCATAATCCTGTTTGTAATTATTGGAATCATGATAAATAAGAAAAAGTGTTTTACTACATGAGAAGTTACATTCAGATGCCAAGTATTAGTTAAATATAGTACAGTATGTCAGGGGTATAATCATGGGATATAATTTATGTCAGCATAAAATCCTCTTTCAAAATTATTTTATTGAGATATAATTGACATTATATTAGCTTTAACTAATGTAAGGATTATATTAACATACTATATATATATAATATATAACATAAGGATTTGATATTACATATATTGTGAAATGAGCACGGCAATAAATCCAGTTAACGTCCTGGATTTTTTTGTGTGTGTATACATAGAGCTTTTTTTGTGTGTGTGTGATGAGAACTTCTAAGATCTGTCTTAGTAACTTTCAGATATCAATACAGTATTTTTAACTATAGTAACCATACTGTGTATTACATCCTCATGACTTATTTATTTTATTATTGAAAATTTATACCTTTTGACCCCTTTCACCCATCTTGCTACCTCCTATTTCCTGCCTCTGGTAGCCACCAGTCTGTTCTCTGTATCTATACGTTTTGAGGTTTAATTCTTGTTTTTTGTTTTGAATTTTGCATATAAGTGAGATCATACAATATTTGTCTTTCTCTATTTAACTTCCTAGTACTGTGCCCTCAGGGTCCATTCATGCTGTTGCAAATGTCAAGAGTTCCTTCTTTTTTATGACTGAATATTCCATTGTATATTTATAATACATTTTCTTTACTCATTCATCTTCTGACAGACATTTAGGTTGCTTCCATGTCTTGGCTATTGTGAGTAATGCTGCAGTGAATGTGGTGGGTGCATATATCTTTTTGAGTTAGAGTTTTATTTCTTTTGGATAAATAACTGGAAGTGGAATTGTTGGATCATATAGTACTTCTATTTTTAATTTTTTGAGGAACCTCTATACTGTTTTCCATAATGGCTGTACCAGTTTACGTTCCTATCAACAGTGCATGAGGGTACCCTGCTCTCTACATCCTCACCAACACTTGTTATTTCTTGACTTTTTGATAATAGCCATTCTAATAGGTGTGAGATAACACAGTCCTTTTTTAATGAATCTTAATTTTGATGGGAACCATGATGAGACAGCCTGATTTGGTGAAAAGGGAACTAGATTTGAAGTCCTTGGGTTCTAATCTAGCTCTGTGCCATTATACAAATTGTGATTGCTACCCTGGAGCAGGACAGTATGGGAACTTTAATAGTTCATATTAAAATTCATAAGACAAAAAAAGTAAAACCAAATACTTAAACTAATTTAAATTTAAAAATTTTAAACAACACACATATCAAGTAAATTTGCTAATACAAAAATATAAACATTTGCATTATTATAACACAAGTATTTGACTATATAAGAATAACACCATAAAGAATTTTTTAAAAATTTAGCTCAGGACGCCTGGGTGGCTCAGTTGGTTAAGCAGCTGCCTTCGGCTCAGGTCATGATCCCAGCGTCCTGGGATCGAGTCCCACATCGGGCTCCTTGCTTGGCGGGGAGCCTGCTTCTCCCTCTGCCTCTGCCTGCCACTCTGTCTGCCTGTGCTCGCGCGCTCTCTCTCTCTAATAAATAAATAAATAAAATCTTTTAAAAAAATAAATAAATAAAAATAAAAATTTAGCTCTACTTAAAGATGAAAAATATTATAAAAATTGAGAAGTTGAAAATAAAATACTATTTTATTTTAAAAAGGAAATCATCCTTAAGAAAGCAGGGTTAAGTAGTATCAGTAATTCAAAGGTGCATTTTTGTGCAAGATCTTAGAGAATGAGCTTTTTCTGAAATAATCTGGGGGAATGGAGGAAGGTAAACTAAATCTCAGTTTTTTCCTAATATTCTTTATTTTCAGACTTCCCCGTCTTTTTAATGTAACTGAGGGGATCTTTACACCTTTCTGTCTTTCAATCTTTTTATTATTTGCAAGGGAGAGCTTTTGTTTCAAAGGAAACATTTCCTGTACCTCTAGATTTTTAGTTGATCTTCAAATATCAAGAGAGTGAGATGCAATTAAGGCATTAATTTTAGTACTCTAGTGTTCATATTTCACTGTTCATCAGATATTTGAACTAGGGTGTGAACTGTTTGGTAGTGGAAGCTTTGCTTTTTTCATTTTCTTGCCCCCACCGAGGATTATGAATTTATAGAAAGATACTTTCTGAACTAATGTAATTATACTCAATTTAAAAAATTAAAGCAATTTGGGACACCTGAGTGGCTTGGTCAGTTGGGCCTCTGACTTGATTTCTGCTCGGGTCATGGTCTCAGGATTATGAGATCAAGACCCATGTCAGGCTCCATGCTCAGGGGGGAGTCTGCTTGAGATTCTTTCCCTCTGCTCCTTCCCCAACTCAGGCTCACACACTTGCTCTCTCAAATAAATAAATAAATAAATAATAAACAAATTTTAAAGCAGTGGGGCACCTGGGTGGTTCAGTGGGTTAAAGCCTCTGCCTTCAGCTCAGGTCATGATCCCAGGGTCCTGGGATCGAACCCCGCATCAGGCTCTCTGCTCCGCAGGGAGCCTGCTTTCCCTCCCTTCTCTCTGCCTGCCTCTCTGCTTACTTGTGATCTCTGTCTGTCAAATAAATAAATAAAATATTTTAAAAAACTTAAAAAAATTTTAAAGCAGTTTATAATTCTCTGGATAGAGAAGACTTTTTGTTTTGCAACTATATGTAGTATAAAGTAAATCTGTAGTCATTGATCTCCATCTCAAGATGTGAATATTTAGTGTTCAGATTTTAAAAACCCCAAACAAATACTGGTATCCTTTCAACAAAATAGTATTTTGGTACTTTAAATTAACATGATATCCTGGATAACCAAAAGCCAGTGTTAATAATTGCTATGTTCAAATTAACTTAAGCTGTGATGTTTTCAATATTAGTATTTGTTTGAAGAGGGAATTCTGATTTGGAATTTTCCTAAAAATCAGGAAAAAAATATTCTATAGTAAATGCGTGTGGCAAAATGTCACTATGTGGTTGAGGGAAAAAGTCTCAATGTCACTCTTTCATAATCTGTGATTCCCACATGGTACTCCCTTGCCTTTATCGCATGGTGTAGGCAGTTCTGTTAGACAGTGGAGCCTGATATCCTTCCATTCTAATGTCTTTGTACATAAAACTCTTACTCACATCTGATTATTTATTACTAGGATTTGAACTTTGAAATTTCTTGACACATATTACCGACTTGTTTTACAGAAAGGTTGTGCCAGTTTATAAGGCAGGAATAGAACAAACTAGGAATAGAAGGGACTGTCTCAACCTGATAAAGGGCATCTGTGAAAAACAAGAGTGTCTGTTCTCACCATCTCTGTTCAGCATTGCCAGGGCAATTAGGCAAGAAAACTAAATAGGAGATAATAAGATTGGAAAGGAGGAAGTAACTATCTCTAATGTGTTTGTGGTACACATGTTTGTGTATATACACACTTTATAGAGAATTCTATAGAATCCACTAAGAAACTCTTAGAATTAATAAATGAGTTCATCAGAGCGGAAGAATACAAGATCAGTACTCAAAAATCTATTGTAGTTTTGTACACTAACAATGACGTCTCCAAAGTGAAATTAAGAAAACAGTTACAGGGGTACCTGGGTGGCTCAGTCTTTAAGCATCTGCATTTGGCTCGGGTCATGATCCCAGAGTCCTGGGATCGAGCCCCGCGTCAGGCTCCCAGTTCAGTGGGAAGCCTGCTTCTCCCTCTCCCCTTGGCCCCCGACTTGTGTTCCCTGTCTCTCTCTGCCAAATAAATAAAAATCTTTAAAAGAAAAAAAGAAAGAAAACAGTTCAATTTGTAATAGCCTTAAAAGGAATAAAGTATCTAGGAATAAATCAAAAAATTCTAAGGTCCTGTACCTTGAAAACTATAAAACATTATTGAAAAAATTAAAGAAAACCTAAATAAGTGGAAAGACAGTCTCTGTTCATGGATCTGACAAATTCCATATTACTAAGATGGCAAATTGATCTGTATTCGTTTCAGTTTCTACCAAATCCCAGCTGACTTCTTTTCAGAAACTGGCAAGCTGATTTTAAAATATATGTGGAAATTCAAGAGTGGTAAACAGTCAAGAAATAACTTTAAACAGAAGAACTCATACTTCCTGATTTCAGATCTTAACTACAAAACTAGAGTGATCAAGACTATATAGTACTGGCTTTAGGGTAAAAATAAGATCAGGAGAATAGAATTGGAAGTCTAGAAATAAAACATTTTTGGTGGTCAACTGATTTTCAGTGAAGATACCAGGACAGCTTAGTGGTAAAGAACAGCATTTCAGTAATCATTGCTAGCTCAGGTGGATCTCCATATGCAAAAGAATGACATTGGGCTTCTTCCTCACATCATACATAATAATTAATGCAAAATAAATAGGCGACTTAAATATAAGAGCTAAAACCTTAAAACTCTTTAGAAGAAAATATAGGAGTAAATCTTCATGACCTTGGGATTAGCTAAAGCCTTCTTAAGACCCCAAAAGCAGAAGTAATAAAGGAAAAAGTAGATATATTGAACTTCATCAAAATTAGAAACTTTTGTGCTCCAGTGGATATTACTAAAGAAGTGAAAAGATAATATATAGAATGGGAGAAAATATTTGTAAAGTGTCTGATAAGGAACTTATATCTAGAATATATAAAGAATTCTTATAACCAAATAATAAAAAGACAACCTGTTTAAAAAGTGTACAAAAGATCTGAATCAACATTTTTCCAAAGAAGAAATGCAAATGACCAGTAAGCACCTGAACAGATGTTCAGTATCATGGCTATCAAGGAAATGCAAATCAAAATTACAGTGAGATTCTACTTCATATGCACAATAGGATGGCCATAAGAAAAAGGGTAAATATTAAGTGTTGGGAAAGATATGGAGATTGGAAGATTCAAACATTAGTCACTGGTGGGAGACTCATACACTACTGATAGGGTTGTAAAATGGTACAACCACCTTGGAAGAAAATCTGGCATTTTTTTCAAAGTAGTAAACGTAGAGTTATCATGAGACCTAGAACTTCTGCTCTTCAGGATATATCCAGGAGAAATAAAAGCATATGTCCACACAGAAACCTGTATATTAATGTTCAAAGCAGGATAATTCATAATAGCCAAAAATACAAACAAATGTCTATCAGTTGCTGAATAAATAAAATCTGGTGTATCCATACAGTGCAATATTATTATACCATAAAAGGGAATGAGGAACTTACACCAACAAATTTGATAACCTGGGTGAAATTGAAAAATTCATGGAAATGTGCAACTTATGAAGAGCTACGAAGAAATAGAAAATCTGGACAGACCTATAACTGTAAGGGAATGAATGTAGCAAAAACTTCCAGCAGTCACAACTAAAAAGCCCAGAACCAGATGCTTTCACAGGTGAATTCTACCAGTCATTTAAAGAAGAATTAACACCAATCCTCTCCAGACTCTTCCAAAAAATTGAGTGTGAAGAAACACTTTGAAACTCATTCTCTGAAGACAGCATTACCCTGATAACAAACCCAGGTCAAGACATGACAAGAAAAGAAAACTATAGACCAATATTTCTGATGAATATTTATGCAGAAATCCTCAGAAAACACTAGCAAACTTGATTCAGCAGCATATTAAGAGAATTATATACTATGACCAAATGAGATTTATTCCTGGAATGCTAAGATAGTTCAACATAGGAAAATCAGTCAATGTAATACATTGCTTTGACAGAATGAAGGAAACAATTCACACCATCATCTCAGTAGATACAGAAAAAACATTTGACAGAGTTCAGCATTCTTTCATTTTAATAACACTCAACAAACTAGGAACAGAAGGAAACTATATCAACATATTAAAGTCCCATTTATGGAAAGTCCACAGGCAATATCATACTCACTGCTGAAAGATGGAAAGCTTTTCGTCTAAATCAGGGAGAAAACAAGGATACTCACCTTTGTCACTTCTATTAAGCCTAGTGCTGGAAGTCCTAATCAGAGCTATTAAGCAAGAAAAAGAAATAAAGTCATTGAAATTGGACAGGAAGAAATAAAATTATCTTTGTTTATAGACAGTATAATCTTAATGTAGAAATCCCTAAAGATTCTACCAAGCCAAATGTTGAATTAGTAAGTGAACTCAGCAAATGGAAGGGTACAAAATCAATGTGCAAAAGACATGAGTTTCTGTATTCTAACAGTAAAAAATCTGAAAAGGACACGAAGAAAACAAGTTCATTTACAATAGCATCAAAAAGAATAAAGTAGGAATAAATAAACCAAGGAGATGAAAGACTTGTGCATTGAAAATCACAAAATATTGCTTAAAGAAGTTAAAGACACCATAAATTAAAGACATCTGTGTTCCTGGATTAGAAGACTTAATATTGTTAAAATGTCAATACTACCCAAAGTAATCTAAAGATTTAATTGAATCCTAATGAAAATCCCAACAATGGTTGTTGCAGAAATGGAAAAATTTACCCTGAAAGTCATACGGAATTTCAAAGGACCCCATATAAGCAAAGCAATCTTGGAAAAGAATGAAGTTGGAGGTTTCAAATTCCTGATTTCAAAACTTATTACTGAGCTACAGTAATCAGATTGTAGTGCTTTCATAAATACATGTATACACCAATGGAATGGAATCGAGAACTCAAAATGAAACCCTGACATATATGGTCAAATGATTTTTGACAAGGGTGCTAAAATGGGAAAAGGCAATTTTCTCAACAAATGGTATTCGGAAAACTGGATATCCTTATGTGAAACAATGAAGTTGGACTTTTAACTAACACCATATTTTTAAAAAAAAAGCAACAAATGCAAAATGGATCAAAGACCTAAATATATGAGCTAAAACTAGAATACTCTTACAAGAAAACATAGGGGGGAACTTCACTACCTTGGATTTGGCAGCCATTTCTTAACATCAAAATCACAGGCAGCAAACCCAAACAAACAAAAAATTGGAGTACATGAAAACTAAAAAAAAAGAAAAAAACCTTTAAACTCTACACCAAATGTAACATGCGGCTCAAACTCATGACCCTGACTGAGATCAAAAGTCTCATGCTCTGCCAACCAAGCAGCTAGGCGCCCCCCAAATTAAAATTTTTTGTGCATCAAAGGACATAATCAAGAGACTAAAAGATCAACTCATAAGAAAAAATATTTGCTAATCACATGTCTGATAAGGTTTCATATTCAGTCTAAGAACTACAACTCAACACAAAAGAGCAAGGGACTTGAATGGATTTTAAGTATATGAAGACATTCAACATCAGCATTAGGGAAATGCAGATTAAAACAGTGAGTTACCACTTCATACCCATTAAAATGGCCAAAAGAACAAAAATAAAAACAACATAAGATAACAGGTGATGCCAAAGATGTGGAGAAATTGGAGCCCTTTTTCTTTGCCAGTAGGAATGTATAATGGTAAAACTGCTGTGGAAAATGATGCAGTGATCCTTCAAAAAGCTAAAAGTAGGATTCCCATATGAGCCAGCATTTCCACTTCTGCTTATATACTCAAAAGAACTGAAAGCCGCATCTTGAAGAGATATTTGTACCTTATGGTCATAGCATTATTCAGAGTATCCAATACGTGGAAGCAACCCAGATGTCCTCAGATGGCTGAATGGATGAGCAAAATGTTGTATATGCATGCAATGAAATATTATTCAGTCTTAAGAGGGAAGGTAATTCTGACACAGGTACAACATGGCTGGACCTTGAGGACATTATGCTAATAATTAAAATAAGCCAGTCACAAAAGGAGAAATATAGGATAATTTTACTTATGGTAAGAACCTGAGGTAGTCAAATTTATAGAAAAACTACTTTCTAGAGAAAGTAGAATGGTGGTTACCAGGGAGTAGAGGTGGGGGGTGCAAAATGGGGTTATTGTTGCCAGAGGCTTGGGGAGGGGCTGAAAAAGGGGAGTGACTGCTAATGGGTATGAGGTTCTTTTTGAGGTGATTCATTGTGGAGATGGTTGCACAGCTCTGTGCAAACATTAAAACCAATTGAATTGTATACTTCAAATGGGTGAGTGGATGGTATATGAATTAGATCTCAATAAATCTTTTATTTAAGACAGAAGCCGAAAGAGCTCCCCCGAATTCTTGGTTTTGATGAAAATACCCTATAAGCTGAGGGGAATAAGTGTCAGTATGGAAGAGGAGGCTGGAAAGGAAGGCTAGGACCAAAAATGGTGCTTGACCTTAAATATAATGCCAAGACACCAAAATATTTTTTACTTTTTTCAGAAAAAATAGCTCGGAGCAATGATTTTGTACATTTTTGACAATTTGGATAGGTAAAAAATGGTATCCTGTCTTTTTAATAATTATTTTTATTACTATAGAGGTTAGACAGTTTGCTGCGCTTACAGGCCATTTATATTTCTTTATCCATATATTGCTTATTTTTATGTCCTTTGCCCATTTTTTTTTAAGTGAGCGCATTTCTAGTGTTAGTGTTTTTCTTAATTGATTTTGAATATATTTGTGACATAGTAAGAATGTTTGTCTCTGGAGTGATTTATATAAAAACTATCCAGGCGTCTGGTTTCCTTCTTTTCCTGTTTCTCATGGTAGTGTTCAGTAAGTGTTTGAGTTGAATTGAGGAGGAAAATATTTATAAAACAGATTGTAGGGGCGCCTGGGTGGCTCAGTGGGTTAAAGCCTCTGCCTTCGGCTCAGGTCATGATCTCAGGGTCCTGGGATCGAGCCCCGCATCGGGCTCTCTGCTCAGCAGGGAGCATGCTTCTTCCTCTCTCTCTCTCTGCCTGCCTCTCAGCCTACTTGTGATCTCTGTCTGTCAAATAAATAAATAAAATCTTAAAAAAAAAAAAACAGATTGTAGTCTATTCCAGAATAACCAAATGAACCTTAAATTATTATAAATTTTGCATAATCAGTTAAAAGAAAGTATTTAATTAAATATAGCATGTAATGTTTTTAAAGGGAAAAAATGTAAAATCTTAATTAGGAATGACTCTCTTCTCTGGATCACAAGGAAATATAGAGTTAGCATCTTGTGTTGAAATTTATAGTTTACTTTCATTTATTTGGTTTTTTTAGTTAAGTAA
Source organism: Taxidea taxus jeffersonii (assembly GCA_003697995.1). Lineage (NCBI taxonomy): Eukaryota > Metazoa > Chordata > Mammalia > Carnivora > Mustelidae > Taxidea > Taxidea taxus. The sequence continues at coordinate 63,854 of ML105656.1, read as the reverse complement.
GCTCTGTGTCCAAGGTGGGGCTTGAACTCACAACCCCGAAATCAAGAGTTGTGAACTCTGCTGAGCCAGTCAAGCACCCCTGAAATTTAGAGTTTTAAGAATATAGAGAAATCAGAATGTAGGTGCCCACCAGGAGATGATTTATGGCAAAAGGATTGTAGAGTTTAAGGGACAAGAAATCTGTAGGAATGTTGGGAAAGAGTAGATGGGCATGAAAAGTGAGGAGTGCCTTTCTCTTGGCAATATATCCTTTACAAGAAGTATGTTCTTTTAGGGCACATGTTATAAGGTAATAGTAATGAGAAACGTGTGTAATGGTTAGGAGTGTACTTTGAAGCATGGCTTCAAAGAAGCATGGGCTTCTTCCATCAATTATGTATGTTTTGGTTTCCTCATCCGGGAAATGGAGTAGTAATGCCTAATTCCATAGTGTGTTGTATTATATGAAATAATGCATATGAAGCACTTAAGAATATTGCAGACAGTAAGCACACAGTCAGGTTTGCATTTATTATAGTTTAGTAGTCTATTGATTGTGAGAGCAGAAATAGATCAGTAATACAATAATTGTTTATAATTGAGCAGAGAAGATGGAGGTTTGGGAGAACTAAATATTTTAGTTTTAGTCCTCTAGTGAAATTTTATTAGGTGGAGAGCAGACCCAGAAATTAAGAAAAAAGAAACTTTTTTTCTGAAAGCTTCAAAGTAGTCTCTAATTACTAATAGTAAAAGTTGTCAAGAAGAGTGTAAAACTTGGGGCACCTGGGTGGCTCAGTGTGTTAAGCCTCTGCCTTCGGCTTGGGTCATGATCTCGGGGTCCTGGGATCGAGCCCCGCATGGGGCTCTCTGCTCGGTGGGGAGCCTGCTTCCCTCTCTGCCTCTCTGCCTACTTGTGATTGCTCTGTCTCTCTGTCAAATAAATAAATAAAATCTTAAAAAAAAAAAAAAAAAGAAGAGTGTAAAACTTGTCACATATGAATAGCTTTAACTGACTAGTTAACCTATCAGAAGTTAAAAAGTGAGGTCCTCAGTCGGATCAAACCCAGGCCTAGAAAAGGAAGTCCTAAGAATGAAACTCAGCAACAGGGCATGTAAGACAGATACCAAGTGCAGAGGCCGTGGTATCAGTTTGAAATGGAGAGTAGAGGGGGAAGTGAAGAAGCAGGTGATCCGACATTGAGAATACTGTGGCCATTAATAAAGAGAAAAAATTCTGCACTTGAATTCTGCAGGGGGCTGGTGAGGGATGGAAGTAACAGAGCACCGTTTAGGGCATCGTCACCATTAGAGCAGTAAACAAAAGGCTCAAGATTTTTCATGTTTTTGCCATTTCTTCTGTGAATTGCCTGTTTCTTTGGCATTTGCTACTCACAGGAAAGGTTTATGAAAATATAAATGTTTTGTGTGTTTCACATATAGATAAATTTTCCCATTTCCATTGTTTGCCCTTAACTTTGTTTTTCTCTGTTCTTTGTTATTCTGAAACTTGTATGTGGTTTTGTCTGTCAGTTTGGGGGATTTTTTTGAGGGAAGGTGATTTGTCTCATGCTTAGGAAGGCTCAATCCTCTGGAAAGGTATAAGAATTTTTTTTAGTTTTTTAATTGATTAATTTTCAGGTATTAAAACAATTTTTTAAATTTTTTATTTAAATTCCTATTAGTTAACATACAGTGTAATAACTAGTTTCAGGTGTACAATATAGTGATTCACTACTTTCCTACAGTACCTAGTGCTCATCGTACGCTCCTTAATTCCCAACACCCAATTACCCCCTCCCCATAACCCCTTCTCTCTAGTAACCATCAGTTTGTTCTCTGTAAAGACTCTTTTTTGGTTTGTACCCCCCACCTCTCTCTCTCTTTTTTTCCCTTTGTTTAGTTGTTTTGTTTCTTAAATTCCACGTCTGAGAGAAATCATATGGTCTTAGTCTTTTTCTGACTTATTTCGTTTAGCATAATACTCTTTAGCTCCATCTGTGTTGTTGCAAATGGCAAGATTTCATTCCTTTTTATGGCTGAGTATTACTATATATATATTTAATCACATCTTTATTCATCTGTCAATGGACACTTGGGCTGTTTCCATAATTTGGCTATTGTAGATAATGCTGCTACAAACATCAGGGTGCATGTATCCCTTTAAGTTAGTATTTTTGTCTTAGGGATAAAAACCTAGTAGTGCAATTGCTGGATTGTAGAGTAGTTCTATTTTCTGGTTTTTAAAACATTTCTGCTTTAGTTTTGTTTTTTTTTTTAAGATTTTATTTATTTGTTTGACAGAGAGAGAGAGACAGCGAGAGAGGAAATACAAACGGAGGAATTGGGAAAGGGAGAAGCAGGCTTCCTGCCAAGCAGGGAGCCTGATGTGGGGCTTGATCCCAGGACCCCAGAATCATGACCTGTGCTGAAGGCAGTTGCTTAATGACTGAGCCACCCAGGCGCCCCCCTCTATTTAAGTTTTTAAAAATATTTAGATATCTAAATTTCTTATGCTATTCTGTCATGTCTATCCTGTATAAAATTTGTACATGTTCTGGGCTGTCCTGTTCTATAGATCCTTTTGCATGTCCTGTTAGCACACATTGTTTTAATTATTGTAGCCTCATATTACATTTTAATCACTGTTAGATAAATGTGTCTTCCCAAATTCCACTTGCTTATTTTATGCATTTTAGATGTTTATGAAGTGTGAAAACTTAACAATGGAGATTTGACTGGAATTATGTTCAGATTTATTTGGGGAAGGATAAGGATTTTTTTTTTTAATTGTCTGCATGAGATCATAGGTAAATTCATGTAATGCTTGAGAGTGAAAATTGTTAAAGTTTTCATAGAGTAGGGCATGTATGGTACCCGGGCACACACTAAATGTATAAGTATTTAATGTTGATATTATAATAATTATTTCTTAAAATGTAATATGTTCTTTAACTTAGCAGTTCATTATTAGAAACATAGAAGGAAGTAATCATGACTTCACATAAATATAGCTATGAGAATGTTCTTTATAGTATAATTTACAATACTAAAATATTAGAAATAATGTAAATATCTAACAACAGGATTATTGAACAGGAGTATGGCATATTATTACTGTGGAGTACTGTGTAGCCATTAAAATTGTGTAAAAGTTCAATGATAAAGAAAATTGTTCACTCTATATATTATGAAGTGGAAAAAGTTTACAAAGGAATATATAAAGTTTAATCCATTTTCTGTATTAAAAGTATACTCCAGGAGCACAGGGAAACCTTTTGAGGGTGATGGGTGTCTTAGTTGTAGCCATAGTGTTAGAGGTGCTTACCCATATGAAATCTACTTAAATTGTACCTTCTAATTTATTATTGTTAATCAACACATTGAAACTTTAAAACATTCTTGTTCTGTTAAAATGTAATAAGCTCAAGGAAAACTATTGAGTTTATTGCTTCAAAAATGAAACCAATAGAATATATGCACATATAGAGAGATTTATTTTAAGAAACTGGGTCATAGAGTTGTTGAGGCTGGCAAGTCTGAAATTAGTGAGAGTGGCTATAGTAAGCTGCAAATTCTGGCAGGAGTGTGTGTTGCAGTCTTGAGTTCAAAGGCATTCTGAAGGCAGAATTTCTTTAAAGGACCTCAGTCTTTTCTCAAGGCCTTCAGCTGATTGGATAAAGCCTGCCCACATTGTTGAGAGTAATCTGTCCTCAGAGTCTACTGACTTGGGTGTTAATCTCATCTAAAAATAACCTTCACACTGGTCAGTGTAGCCTAGTCAAGGTAACACATCAAATTAACCATCACACAGTATCAGAGTGATTTTAGCAGAGTGATAGGAAGTTTAGTTGAAGTGGTTTAAATCCTATGGGAATGTATTAGCTTGCATAAGCAGTGGTCCAGAGATAGCGCAGGCAGGGTTAGTTGATTCAGTAGTGGTTTAGAGATGTCATCAAAGGCTCAAGTTACACCATCCCTAGTGTCTGTTTCATTTTCACTGTAGGATAGCTGGAAGAGGCGATTGATTGTTCCTATCTGGTGAGGGGGAAGCCTGGCTTCCCATGGCTTTCTAAAGTCCATGAAGGGTTCTCTCTTAAGGGCCTTCCTCAGTGCCTCAGTAGGCCCAAATCTGTGCTGTGCCTGCAAATCTGTGAACCACTCGCCATGCAGGAAGGCTATTAAGAATCTACTTAGGGGTGTCTGGGTGGCTCAGTTAAGCGCTTGCCTTCGGCTCAGGTCACTATCCTGAAGTCCTGGGATCAAGCCCTGCTTTGAGCCTGCGTTGGGCTCCCTGCTCAGCAGGGAGCTTGCTTCTCCCTCTCCTTCTGCCCTTCCCCCCACACATTCTCCCTCTCTCTCTCAAATAAATAAATAAGAATCTTAAAAATATATATACTTGCCATAAAATGTGCTGGAATTAGAATATGATTAAAAGAAAAGAAACTTAAGAAAAGTACCACTTTTGGTACTCAGGATTTGTTGAGGGAGGGAGATAGCTGAGTCAGACAGAAGCTGGTTCTTGGCCTCACATGAGATCTGAAGACACTGCAGTATTATAGAAGATTAAGAAATACCTACTCTGCCATGCAAGTAAAAGTTACTCAAACTTTTTTCTGTTCAAGTTACTCTGTGTCTCTAGGACAGGTGGGAATTGGCAGCCAAAATGCTGAGTCATAAAGTTAACGGAATTACTGTTTTTAATTTAGGATATGGAAAGTTGTATTGACATCTTCTTTTAATGTTCTGACTTCAGTGTTTTATTTTAGTGAATGTAGTGATTATTTCCTGACTGCTGCTTCTATCACTGGGCTTGTTGAATAGGGTTTATGTTCATTTCACTCTTAAGTTTTTCAGGTACCAGGCTTTTAATTTGGGGATTTGGGATCATTTTTGTGTATAGTGGGATTTTTCTAACAAATGCTGTATAACCATAAGATATGTCCATTATTACAGATATTTGGGGTAACAGGAATTGAATTGAATGAGTTTTGCACTTCTCGACAGCTTTTTTTGGTTGTTTCTGGTTATAGTAAGTTTTCTGAAAGTCAGTTGGTATTTTATAGTATGTTCTAGATTTAATATAACTAATAAACTTTTAAATTCCACAAGTTCAGATTCTTTTACCACCTCATGTTATTTCTGCAGCAGCCACTTGGCCAGCCTGGATTCCCTTCACTGATACGTCCACACACTTTTATTCTTTATTTTAAAGCTGTTCCCTTTCCCCCAGCATATTCAGTTGCATAAGAAAGCCTGGACTGGCATGCTGTCCTTAAAATGCTTTGTGATTATATTTGTCCCAGAATGTAATTGAGGTCGCACAGACTTCTCACAGTCCATCCAACTCTTACAGCAGAAGCTACATTAAATGATGGCAGTTTAGGGGTGCCTGGGTGGCTCAGTGGGTTAAGTCTCTGTCTTCAGCTCAGGTCATGATCTCAGGGTCCTGGAATCGAGCCCCGCATCAGGCTCTCTGCTCAGGCTCTCTGCCTCTCTGCCTACTTGTGATCTCTCTCGCTCTGTGTCAAATAAGTAAATAAAATCTTAAAAAAAATGATGGCAGTTTAATGGAGCACTCATGATTATGGTAAATAAAAGTTGCTTAAACATAACAAAGATACTTTTAAGGGGGTGATAATATAGCTGTAGGTAAAACAGGTTGTAGATAACATTTTTAAAAAGCATGGCAACTTTAGAAAAGATTAAGCGTATTGGGAAGTTACAAATGATAAAGTTATAAATTAAATTAATCTGAAAATCCCAAAGAGCAGTTGATGTGCTAGTCTTCAGAAATGATAATTTTGACTGTGTGAATGCTAGACAATTCTTTTTGAGGTAGATTAAAAAAATTAATTATGAAAACACCACTAAAAAGGTAAAATGAAGGGGTGCCTGGGTAGCTTAGTCTGCTCAGGTCTCAGGGTTGTGAGTTCAAGCCCCGCCTTGGGCTCCATGCTGGGCTGAAGCCTACTTAAAAAAAAAAGTAGAGCCAAATATATTTTTGAAAATTATTTAGAAAATTAATTTAACATATTTGAAAGATTAAGTAGTGTTTTATTTAGTAAAATAATAATGATGATAATGTTGCTTACTGTGGGCTAGGCATTATCCTAAGCAATTTACAAAGATTAACTCATTTAATCCTCATAAAAAATCTGTGAGGAACAGAGAAGGAAATGAGATACAGGAAAAGTCAGAACCACTCTCTAATATACACAATACCTGATATATGAAAACTAGTGACTAGAAATACTTCTTGTCAAGCAGGTAGTCATTTCAGTTTGTTTGATTTTAGTAGGATGTGGGAAAATCTAACCGTTATGTATCACAGTATATCTGTGGGGGAAGTTATTAGGAATACAGATATTGAGGCCAGATACACACCTGTTTCCTCCCATTCCCAGTTGTGGCATTGAATGGATTTCTCCTCTTTCTGGTTCTGTTACCTTTCACATGGTGGGTGCGTGTTTCCTAACCCAGCTCACTGTCACTGGTAGTGGCCTTGGAGTCCTGAAATGAGGAATGGAGAACCTCAGGTGACGAGCCAGGAGCTCTCAGGTTTTCAGAGTTGGAAGCTTTGGGCCAAATCCAGATAAATATCTCTGGATTTGAGGTATTTGGTTTCAGGCTGGCACAAACTCTCTCTTCTGCCATTTCAGAATTGATCTATTTCTCTTTTGATTGCTATTGACTGCCACTTCCAGCCGCAACTTCTTGTAACGTATAACATGTATATATACGTTTTTTGTTTTCTACCACTGATACCAATGAGAATGAGGGGGACAGGTTTCTGCCTTCTGTGTCAATACCCACACCCCAGCCCCTTACCCCAGACACATTTTTCTCTCTCTTTGGCCTGTGGGAAATGTGAGCTACAAAAGTGACTTTTGTCTAGATACTTTTAGAAGAGATTACTTAAATATTTATTGAGTACCTGTCATATGCCATGCATTGCTCTAGGTGATAGGAATAGGCAGTAAATTAGATAGACAAGATTCCTATCTTAACAGTGCTTAAGTTCTAGTTGAGTAAGACTCGGGCAGTCTTGGATATTCTATTGTAAGAACTGAGGATTGAGGTTAGGATGGGGAGGATTTATGGGAATAGGAGAATGAAGAAGATGCTTTTCACTGCTCCAGCTTGAACAGAATGGCGAAATCAGAAGAGAGGAGAGGAATGTCCCCCATCCACCCCAGTGATGCTCTGTGGCTTGGGATGCTGGTGTTAGGTTAATCATTTCCTCCTGTTAAAGCTAGAAATGTTTTCTGGCAATTACAGGTTAAAAGCTAAGATGACCAGAAGAAGAAATATTTTTGCTTTCTTTTTCTTTCTTTGCAGATTTGAGGCAGAAATGTTTTTGAATTTTATATAAATGTCTTGAGAATTTATACATTACGGATATTGAATCTGTATGATTCTTTTACTTGTTTTAAGAACAATGCACTTGGGTGCCTGGGTGGGTGTTAGTTAAATGGCAGCCTTTGGGGTTCAGGTCATGATCCCAGTGTCCTGGGATCGAGCCCCGCATTGGGCTCCCTGCTTAGCAGAGAGCCTGCTTCTCCCTTTCTCTCTGTCTGCCGGTCTGCCTATTCGTGCTCTCTATCTCTCTGTCAAATAAATAAATTAAATTGTTTAAAAAAGAAAGAAAACAATGCACTTCTTGCAGTCCTTAGTTTTATAGTCAGAACTGTTAAATCAGGTCCATTAACTTTTCTTCCCTGATTATTTCTGATGTCATACAACTTATACTTTATTTTTGATTGTACATTTTCAGAAAGTAAAGATACTTGGAGTCATAATTAATGACTTTTGCCAGGAAACTCCTACCTCTTAATATTTGTCCTTCCATCCTACCTGGCTGCCCTAACCTTCAACCTTGATCACTTTTCTTTCAAAAAAATTTTATTTATTTATTTATTTATTTATTTGGGAGAGAGAGAGAGAGAGATCACAAGTAGGCCGAAAGGCAGGCAGAGAGAGGGGGAAAGTAGGCTTCCTGCTGAGCAGAGAGCTCGATGCAGGGCTGGATCCCAGGACCCTGAGATCATGACCTGAGCCGAAGGCAGAGGCTTAACCCACTGAGCCACCCAGGCACCCCTTGATCACTTTTTCGTTACTAAACTTGCTTGAGAAAAATCACTGAAGTGTAAGGGTTTTTTTCTCTCCAGGTTTTGGTTTATATTACTAGGACTTCAAGGCTCCTTAGACAGTCCTTAGCTCCTTCTTCAAGTCTTCATAACAAAGCTGATTCCTTCACATTCCTATGATCTTGATTGCTTGTTATTTCTTCTTCATTTCATCCATTTCCCTCCTTGGCTCCTTTCTTTCAGCATTAAACTTACTCAGATCTCTTCTATCTTGAACAAAACAAAAAATCTTTTTCTGCTAGGAGTCTACTGTGACTCCATTACTCTGTTTTGTTCCTTTCCTTTGTTGCCAGACTTTTGGAAAGAGTAATCAGCAATTGCTGTCTGTACTTCCTTTTTCATTCACAAATTGGGTCTGAATTTTCCTACTACTTTATTAAGATAAGGTCACTAAAGATCTCTTGCTAGCCAGTGGTAATTTTTCATTTTTTTCTTTATGTGGGCAACATTTATTACATTGATTTGTTTCTTGAATATCTTCTGGCTTGTATGAAAAATTCTAGTCAGATTTGTGGCTTCATAGTCTTAATTGTTGGCCCTTTCTTTGCCTTATCCTTAAATGTTGGTGTTCCTTGGGGTTATGTCCTTGGTGGTCTTCTCTCTTATTCCCAGATACTCTTGTTGGCTAAGGTTGTTACCATCACTGACTCTGTGCGATTAAGTTGTAAAAATATTTCTACACCTGAGCTCCAGATAGTTATAAGCTATTCAGTTGATATCTCCATATTGACATTTCTCAAGCATTTCTCAAACTGAGCCTGCCTCTTTTGCACCCATCAGCCTGCTTGCTCCTAGCCCTAATTTTAAGCCCAACTTAAAATGTTTCTTCTTGATTCCCTAATCAGGATACCAGCTGCATTTTAGGCCTAGCAATTGTAGTATTGTAGTATTGTAGCAGTGCTACCTTATCAGGCTCTTGATGTCAGCAGCCCTTAGTCATCTTTGTACTTATAAACAACAAACTTCTGTTGACTGTTTTATTGAAAAATGTCTCAGGTAAAATTACAAAATGACTGAGATTATACAGAGAGCTTACATAAAATATGTAATCTAAAAAATAAATTACGATTTGCAAATGGAAACTTGGTAGTTTCTCGTTCATATTCACTATTTCTATTCCTTTTGTTTACTTCCAGGCATACTGATTTATTAGCCTTAAACAGGTAGAATCTAGGTTAATGTAGATGATTTCTAGAATGGATAATTGAAAGTAGATTGGTCTTTCACATTCTTTCTTGAATAGTTTTCCCTGTTAGGAATAATCTTACTGTGCAAGAATTTTAAAACATTTTTATAAATTGTGCTAGATGTGATTTTTTTTTTTTTTTTTTTTTTTTTGAGAGAGAGAGAGAGAGAGAGTACCCATGAGCTGGGCAGGGGAGGAGCAGAGGAAGAGGGAGAGAATCTTAAGCAGGCTCCACGCCCAGTAGGGAGTGGGGCGTGGGCTGGATCGCTGGACCCTGAGGTGTCCCACCAATTATTTTAAATAATACTTTATTTTATCTAAAACACCCCAAGGTGCATGTTGCGTTGGTGGCTCAGTCGGTTAAGCCTGAACTCTTGATTTTAGCTCAGGTCATGATCTCAGGGTCATGGGATCGAGCCTCCTGTTAGGCTCTACTCTCAGCAAGGAGTCAGTATCTGCCTCTCTCTCTCTCTCTCACTCTCTCTCTCCACCCCTGATTCCCTCACCCTTCCCCCACTTGTAGGTATTCTTACTCTCTTTTAAATAAATTAAATAAATAGATAGATAAATCTTTTTAAAAAAAGATCCTGTCCTCCTCTCCCATACACATTCTCTCCAAAATAAAATATAAATTAAATAATATATTTATAAAATATAAAAATATATTATCTATAAAAATAAATAAATAAAAATAAAATATCCCCAAGTACTGTCATTTCAACGTGTAATGAGTATTTAAAAATTATTGAAATATTTTACATGTTTTTGTACCATCTTCAAAATCCATGGTACATCTCGTCTCATTGAGTCTAGCCACATTTCAGTTGCACCATAGGCACTTGTGACTGATGCTTTTGAATGGACAACATAGTTCTAGAATATAGCTTGATATTGGCTTTACTTTGGGGTTGATACTGTATTTGACATGTTTTGCTGTCTCCTACCACCAATTTACCCTACTTCTTATATGCCTTATTTCCTGTCACAGCCGTGGGCTTTTTGTTTTTGAGGATCCACCTTTTACCTATTCACATAGCTGTAGAGCTGACTCCACTCCCAGCTCCTTAGGGACACGTCACTGGCCAGTTACAGTAAGGTTTTCCTGTCCATGAGATTGAGACTTAGTCTTGGGATTTTATGCATAGAGTGGGGTCCTCTTGCCTGTCTGAGAGCAAGAAGGAGCTGTTGCTACAACAACCACCTTGTGACAGTCTGGTTTCTGCATGTAGAACTAGCACTGAGGGGTAGATAGGGAACCTAGACTTCTGCCATCTGACTTTGAGAGCTCTCTTTCATTCTGTACCTGAAAAAAAGAATGTTTAGAAGATTGATAAGTTATCTTTTTTGTTCAGGTCAGTGTGCATTGGCTTGTAAGTGTGGATTAGGGAACTGCATCTTAAAATAGCCAGTGGTTTTAGAATGCCCTAGTAGCACAGGGTCGTTCTGGGTTTGATTGGAGGGTTTCTGCCAATTATAATTCAGGTCAAGTCGTGATTCCCAGGCCTCAGACCTCAAATTCTTGACTTGACTTCTTATAAAGGGTTGTTCTAGATCTGGTGTGGCAGACATTTAAGGATTTAATCTAATTACAATGAAGAGCAATGACTCAATTATCTCTTCAGTGAAAGGGATTGGAAGTGCAAGTAAAATATAATTTAGTCCCCCCAATTTATTTGTTCTTATTGCATTTTATTGCTTTGCCTGTGAGTGTAGAGCTTACTGTGATTAGCTTTTACTGAATTTAAAATCTCTTGTATTTAAGGTTTAACTATAAATTCTTTATTTTTTAATATATATTTTTAAAGATTTTATTTATTTATTTGACACAGAGACACAGCGAGAGAGGGAACACAAGCCGGGGGAGTGGAAGAGGGAGAAGCGGGCCTCCTGCGGACCAGGGAGGCCGATGTGGGGCTTGATCCCAGGACCCTGAGATCATGACCCGAGCCGAAGGCAGACACTGAGTGGCCGAGCCACCCAGGCGCCCCTTTTTAAAATATTTGTTTTGAAAATAAAGTTCTGTAATAAGTATAAAAGTAAAAATGATTTTATCCTAATCATTGAAATAATATAAATGTATATAAAGAAAAAATTTCCCTTTTTTTTTCTTACTACTTCCCAGTCCGGGGTGAATAGCATGTTACATATCCTTCAAGACCCTTTGTGCTTAAAAATGGAAATAGAAATAACAGAAAAATATATTTAAGTGTGTAAATTGAGAGAGAGTCAAACAGTGAAGCAGGGATACAGGGAATTCAAGTTTTGGTAGTCTGAGAGAGACTGTTAGAGACACAGAAAGAGACACAAAGAGGCATAGAAAATCTCACAGGCACAGAGAATCTAACATCCCCATGCACAGAATACTCTCACTGTCTTAAAATTTTACCCTTGTGTTCCACCTGTTCATAGCCACCTTTTGAAACTCTGGCAAATACAGATTTTTTTTTTATTGTCTCCATAGTTTTACCTTTTCCAGAACATCATTATAATTGGAAACATATGGTATGTAGCCTTTTCAGATTGTCTACCTTCACTTAGTAATATACATTTAAGTTTGCTCCATGTATTTTTCATAGTTTCATACCTCACTTCCTTTTTAATGATAATTAATATTCCATTGTGTGATTGTACTACATTTATTTTTCCATTCATCCACTGAAGGACATATTGGTTGTTTCCAAGTTTTATATAATTATGAGTAAAGCTGCTGTAAACATTCACATGCATGTTTCTGTTTGGATCCAAGTTTTCAGTTTCTTTGATTAAATACCAAGGATTGGTATTAATCCAACGATTGCTGGATCATGTAGTAAGAGTATATTTGGTTTTGTGAAAAACTTTCAAACTGTTTTTTTTTTAAAGAGAGAGAAGAAAATTCATTAGATAGCAGAAAAATAGATTCTACAAAACAAAAAAATATGTCATTCTGTAAAATAATTACCACCCGAAAAAGACTGGGAAATGACATCTCACAGGAACACCACTTGACAATAATAATTACAATCTGGTTTACTAGTCACAAACTTTGTTAGTGCTTGTTTGTCTGGGAAACTCTTGATCTCTCCTTCGATTCTGAATGGAGCCCTTCCTGGATAGAGTCTTCTTGGGTGCAGATTTTTTCCATTTTTTAAAAAATTCAGTGAATTAACACATAGTATATTATTAGTTTCATGGGTAGAGTTCAGTGATTCATCAGTTGGGTATAACACCTTGTGCTGATCACATCAAGTGCCCTCCTTGATTTCCATCGCTCCGTTACCTCATCTCCCCATCCATTTCCCCTCCAGCAACCCTTGTTTGTTACCTATAGTGGAGAGTCTCTTATGGTTTGTCTCCATCTCAGATTTCATCTTGTTTTATTTTTCCCTCCCTTCTCCTGTGATCCTCTCTTTTGTTTCTTAATATTCACGTTTGTCCAGAAAACAGTATGGAGTTTCCTCCCAAAGTGAAAAACTGAGCTACCTGATGAGCCAGCAACTGGACTGCTAGGTATTTATTTACCCAAAGGATACACAGAGATTAGAAGGGGCACGTGCACCCCCAGTGTTCAGAGCAGCAGCATCCCCAATAGCTGAACTATGGAAAGAGCCCAAATATCCATCGAAAGACAAATGGCTAAGAAGATGTGGTGTGCAGTATGTGTGTGTGTATATGGATATACGGATTATGGAGTATTCCTCAGCCATCAAAAAAATCTTACCATTTGTGATCAAAATTTTCTTCCCATTCAGGACATTGAATAGATCATGCCACTCCTTTCTGGCTTGCCACGTGTCTGTGGAGAGATCTGTTCCTTCCATCCTCATGTTCATTGCATCAAGCGTTTCCTGTCTCAGTTACTGCATTTTTCATTTCTGACTGTTTTTTTTTTGTTTTTTTGTGGGTTTTTTTTTTTTTTTTTTTTTGGTAAACTCTTTTATTAAGGGCTTCCCTGAAGTTCTTTTCTTTATCCCAGCAAGTATCCTTAGGATTGTTGCTTTAAGTTCTCCTTCAGGTGTGTTACTGTCTCACTTAGATCTCTGGCCATGGCTTTCTCTCATTCTTTCATTTGGGATTAATTCTTCTGTCTTGGCATTTTATCTGAGTCTCTGCCTTCTGGGTGCAAGAAAAGTTCGTTTGTTTCCTCACTTTGGAGAGCAGTGGCTTTATGAAGCAGAGGGTATGTAGTGCCTGGTGTCTGACATGTGAGCAAGCGTCTGTGTGTGCGCCCCATGCACTCTGCTGCTGGGGTTTGGCCGCTCTAGCCTTCAGGCCAGTCGTCGACAGAGGCTCTCCTGGCCGGCTGTGGACAGTGTTTGGTCCCTGGCTGGAACGTGGCGAGCTTGCACTAGGTGTGCTCTGCTCTGCTAGTGAAATGGGACCTGGCACTACTTGGCTAGAATTGTAGCCCCACAGAACTCTCTAGTCGGGATGCCATATGTGCGGGTGCTTGTGCTGCTCTTGTGGGCAGGGGGGGCCTGCCACTCTGGGATTGAGGCAAGCTTGATGGAGAAGGACAGCAGGGCCAGCGCGCCAAAGTGTGGGACTTGGCATCAGCAAGTTAAGTTCTTGCTGTGCTGCTTACCACCTCAGGTGGCTCTGTGGTCATGGAGGAAGATGGCACTGGCCACCCCCATTGTCCCTGGAGAGCAGTCGGCCTCTGAAGAAGGCTCTCTGAGAAGAACAAATCATCTCCCCCTGATGTGTCCCAGGGCTTTTCCAGGTCGCTCTTTTCAGGCCATATGCCCCTGGTTTGCTGGCCTGCCTCCTGACTGGGTTCTATCCCAGTCGACCCTGCTGACTTCTCAGATTCCAGCCTTCAGGGATATGATGTGGACAGGGGTCTGTGCTGGTCTTCTCGGGGAGGGTCTCACTGCACTGGGGCTGAGGTGAGCTTGACCTAGAAAGATAGTCTCACCAGAGTGCGGGGAAGTGGGGTTTGTTGGAAGCGAGTGAGGCAGCCTCTGTTGTCTCAGTGCCGCCTCCTGCGGGTGCATGTGTTTCTGCTGAAGAGCGGGGAGAGAAATGGCGCCAGCCCTTTCCTCTGTGTCCACTGAGGCCTCTCCAAGAATACTGCCCGTCTTCATCTCCTCCAGGAAGGGCAGTCTGTCTTCAGACGGCTTTTCCCATGCCCTCTGTCTCTGGGGTGTTTGCCTGTCTTCTCTCTAGGAGCAGGGCAGCACCCTCAGGGCTTTAGGCCAGCCAGGCCCACCGACCTTCCAGACTCCAGGCTTGAAGCCCCGCTGGCTGAAAGAACTCAACAAAACTCACCCCCTCTTTTCCCCAGCAAATGACTTTGGGGTAATGTTCTCCTTCTAGGTTCCCCTCTGTGCTCCTCTGACTCTCTTGCTTGCTCTGTCTCTGTATGTGTGTCTCTCTCTCTCTCTCATTTTCTCAACCAAGGGTCCCCCTCCTCCATAGCAGTCATGATCCCTTTCTCCCCCAAACCACGCCTCTGCCCTCCCTGCCCCCTTTGATGAGGCTGCTTCTCTCCGTTTAGTTGTAGAGTTTGTTCTGTCAGTCTTCAGGCGTATTTCTGGGGTACTTAGGATGACTTGATAGTTACCTCTTTGTGTTTCACCAAGACCAGCCTAGGGTCCTCCTACTCTGCTGCTATTTTAGCTCCTCCTCAAACTATCTTCAGAAGTGAGCTGTATAATTTTGTGTTTGCACAAGTAATGAATGAGAGTTTTGTTGTTCCGTATCTTCACGAGCATTTGGTGGTGTCAGTGTTTTGGATTTTGGCCTTTTAATAGGTATGTATGGTACCCCACTGTTGTTTCAGTTTGCCATTGTTTAAGGAGATATGATGTTGAGAATCTTCTCATATGCTTATGTGCCATCTGTGTTTGGGTTTTTTCATTTTCTTGATGAAGTATCTGTTCACATTTTTTGCCCATTTTTTAATTGGTCTGTTTTTTATTGTTGAGTTTAATGACTTTTTTGTACACATTGTATACTAGTCCTTTATCAGAAATGCCTCTCCCTATGAACTGTAGAATTACTTTGTCAGCATTCATAAAATAACCTGCCAGGATTTAATTGGGATTGTGATAAATGCATAGATGTGGCTGGGAAGAAATGACATCCTGACAATTTTGTGTCTGTGCATGTACATGGAATATCTCCATTGATTTAGATTTCTGTGTCTTACATTGAGGTTTGTAGTTTTTCTTATGTAGATCATGTACATATTTTATTAGATTTGTAACTTAAGTATTTAATTACTTTTGTTCCTAATGTGAATCATATAATGTTTTAATTGAAAATCCCAGTTCATTGCTGGTATATAAGAAAGGCAACCTTGTACATCTTTATATCTTGCAACCTTGTTACAATTGCTTATTAGTTCCAGGATTTTTTTGGTGACTCTTTGGGATTTTCTGCGTATATGGTCATGTAATTTTGAACAAAGACATTTTATTTTTTCCTTTCTAATAGTGTATGCCTTTTATTTCCTTTTCTTGTCTCACTGCATTAGCTAGGTCTTATAATAAGGCAGCAAATAGAAGTGATAAGAGGGGCTATCTTTGGCTTGTTCTTTATTGGTGGAAGATCTCACCATTAACTATGATGTTAGCTCTTGGTTTTGTAGATACTCTTTCATAGAAGTTCTCTATTTTTTGTTTGCTGAGTTTTGGTTCTTTTAATCATGAATGAGTGCTGGATTTGGTCAGATGTTATTCCTGCCTCTCTTGCTATGATCATATGAATTTTTTTTTTTTTTTTAGCCTTGATGTCATGGTTACATTAATGGATTTTTGAATGATGAACCTGGCTTGCATATCTGAACTAAATTCCACTTGGTCATGGTGTATATATTTTTTCACACATTGTTGGATTCGATTTGCTTAAATTTGGTGAGAATTTTTTTTTTAAACTTTATTTCTTTAAGAGAGATCAGGAGAATGATTTGGGGGAGGGACAGTGAGAGAGTAGACTCCTCACAGAGCAGGGAGCTCAAGGGACTTGATCCCAGGACTGTGGGATCATGACCTGATCTGAAGGCAGACACTCAACCAGCTGAGCCACCCAGGTGCCCTGGTGAGGATTTTTACATCTATGTTCATGAGAGATACTGGTCTGTGGTTTTTCTTTCCTGTGATAACTTTGGTTTGGGTATTAAAGTAAAGCTGGCTTTGTAAAATGAGTTAGGAAGCAATCTGTCTCTCTGTATTTTCTGGAAGAGATTGTAGAGAATTGATATTTCTTTCTTAAATTGTTAGTAAAATTCAGTAAACCCATCTGGGCCTGGTGCTTTTGGTCTTGGAAGGTTATTATTGATTCATTGTCTTTAATAGATAGATATAGGCCTATTTAAGGGTGCCTGACTGACTTAGCTGGTAGAGCATGCAACTTTTTTTTTTTTTTAAGATTTTATTTATTTATTTGAGAGAAAGAGACAGCAGAGTGAGCAAGTGAGTGAGTGAGCAGGAGTTGGGGGGAAGGGGGAGCAAAGGGAGAGGGAGAAAACACACTCCCCACTGAGCAAGGAACCTGACTTGCGGCTTGATCCTAGGACCCTGGGATCATGATCTGAGCCAAAGGCTGATGTTTAACAAACTGAGCCACGTAAGCACCCCAGAGCATGCACCCTTGATCTTGTGGGTTTAAGCCCCACATTTGGTGTAGGGATAACTTAAAAATAAAATCTTAAAAAAAAAAAAAAGATACAGGCCTGTTTAGGTTATCTGTTTTTCTTTGTGTGACTTTTGGTATATTGTGTCTTTTAAAATATTGGTCCATTTCATCTACATTATTGAATTTTGGGGCATAGAGTTGATCATCTGTTCCTTTACTATCCTTTAAATGTTTTTCAGAGAAATAGTGATGTTTTCTCTTTCATTTCTGGTATTAGTAATTTGCACGTTCTCTGTTTTTTTTTCCCCTAATTAACCTGGCTAGAGGTTTTACTAATTTTATTTGACCCTTTCAAAGAATTAGCTTCTAATTTTTATTATTTCTTTCCTGCTTACTTTGTTTTTAATTTGCCCTTTTTCCTGAGGTGTGGGTGCTTAGGTTACTGATTTTATTTATTTTTTTAAGATTTTATTTATTTATTTGTCAGAGAGAGAGAGAGCACAGGCAGGTAAAGGCCGAGCAAGGAGCCTGATGTGGGACTGGATCCGAGGACACTGAGATCATGACCGGAGCCGAAGGCAGCTGATTAATCAACTGAGCCACCCGTGTGTCCCTAGGTTATTGATTTTAGATCTGCTTTTCTAACATATGCAGTCAGTGCTATAATTTCATTCTCAGCAGTATGTTTGCTTTCTGAAGAGAAATTTGATATTTATTAACTTTGCTACTTTATAGGTGAGGTGGGTTTTTTTCCCTTTGACTTTTTCTCTTTTCGATTTTTCTCTTTTTTTTCTTTGATTCTCAGTAGTTTGAATGTGATACATCTAGATGTAGATGTTTTTGTATTTGTCTTCCTGGAGATTTTTTGAGTTTCCTGGAACTGTGGTAGGGAGTTATCATTAATTTGGGGAAATTTCAGTCATTATTACTTGAGATATTTTTTGTTTTCCCTTCTTTGTTTTTTTCTATTTCTAGTATACTCTTTACATGTGTGTTAACACTTCTTGTAATTTTCCCACGTTTTGGCTATTTTGTATTTTTTGTTCTTGATTTTTCTTTGCGATTCAGTTTTGGAAGTTTCTTTTGAGATCTTCAGGCTCATAGATCCTTTGCTCCGCCATGTCTCATGCGCTGATAGCTGGTCAAAGGCATTCTCTATTTTTGTTATAGTGTTTCTGATTTCTGCTATTTCTTGTTGATTCTCTTGATTCTCTTGAATTTCTATTTCTCTGCTTATAGTATTCATTTGTTTTTGCATGTTGTCTCCTTTTCCCATTAGAGCCCTTAGAATATTAATCATAGTTTTATTACTGGTGTGCTCATTCCAGTTTCTCTGCTGGAACTGAATCTGACTCTGATGTGGGCATTTTATCTTCAGACTGTGTTATAGAGTACCTTGTAATTTTTGGTTGAAAGCCAGACACGATGTATTGGACAGAAGGAACTATGGTAAATTGGCTTTTTGTATTAGGTTTTATGTTTATCTGCCTAGTGGTCAGGCTGTGCTTATTACTAGTGGAAGGTCTTTCAGAAACTAAGATCTCCCCTGTTGTCTTTTGGGATCCCTGGAAACTTCTTAAGAGGTCTGGGATGTGTAGTTCTTTTAGTTGTATTCTTTTGTTATTATACAGGAGCCCTGTTTATATGGTGGTAAGTTATTGGGGGGGTATTTTATACTCCTATGATTTGGTCTGTTTTTTAGTAAGCCTTTAGTGTTGGGCTGTGTCCTTCATAAGTGTTTCTCAGTTTTCTTGCCTTTCTTCCCCCTTAACTAAGACGGGAATACTAAAGAATGTTGCAGTTGAGTATTTTCTTCCTCTTAGTCAAAGGCTAGAATGTTCTGGAGTTGGATTGTTTTTTGTTTGTTTGTTTGTTTGTTTTGTTTTGTTTTGTTTCCTGCCAAATCACAGAGACTCTTGTGGAACCTCAGTCGGTTAGTCCCTGGTAATAAAAGTTCTCTTGAGAGCAGGCTGTGTTAAGAACAGAATGCTCTGGGTATATTCCATCATAACTGTTTTCTCCCTCCTCTTGCCAGAAGCACAGTATGATTTTTCTCTCATCATCAGTTTGATAACCTGGTAGGTTACCTGGTGGTAAAACTTGCAGAAGTATGGGAGCCTATCAAAGCCTGGATTCCCCTGGAGTTTTTAACTGTCAAAGTTGACAGAAGGTATCCAGTAATTTTGTCAGTTATGGTTTTGGGCTGGTAATAGTTCCTGTGGAGATTTCTGGTCCTGGGCTTCTGCTTTTATGGGTTGTGACTCTCTGTATCCACCTGTCTCACTCACTAATTTGGGGGACAGCAGTTTGCTCTGTGACCTCAGTTCTCTGTGGCTAAATGCTTCTTAGATCAAAGAGTTGTTGATTCTCAATTTATTCTCCTATTTTCTTGTCGTGATAATGGGTATAGTAACTTCCAGATTCCCTATGTGTCAGGAAGTCCTGGTGCTAATTTTTGTTGTTGTTGTTGTTGTTTTAAGATTTTATTTATTTATTTGACAGAGAGATCACAAGTAGGTGGAGCAGGCAGAGAGTGGGGGGGAAGCAGGCTCCCCGCTAAGCAGAGAGCCTGATGCAGGGCTCAGGACCCTGGGATCATAACCTGTGCCAAAGGCAGAGACTTAACCCACTGAGCCACCCAGGCACCCCAACTAATTGTTTATTTTTTTACTCTGTATTTTACTTTTCTTTTTCTTTCTTTCTTTTTTAAAAGATTTTATTTATTTATTTGTGAGAGAGTGAGAGCGAGAGAGAGAGAGAGAGAGAGAGAAAGCACACTCCCTGCTCAGCAAAGCCCAGTGGTGGGGCTCAATCCCAGGACTCTGGGATCATGACCTGAGCCAAAGGCAGACATGTAACGAATGAGTCACCCAGGCGTCTTGTATTTTACTTTTCTTACTAAAGAATACAGCATATCTCTAGGTGATAAAATTTTTTCACATAGCTGTATAACGTGCCACAGTCTGGATATACAGATTTATTCAACCCATTTCTTTATGAGCATTCAATTTTTCCCATTGTTTTTTCTATTACAAACAATAGTGCTAGAAATAGTCTTACACATGTATACTTGTGTTATTATTTCCTTTGGTTTATTCCCAAATGTGGGATAGCTAAGTCAACAGACATTTGTATTTTTAATTAATAGGTAATCAGGTATTTTGCCAAAAAGTTGTAGTGGTGTATGAGTTTCATCCGGAAATCCCTGGATGTTGTCAGTCTGATAGGTGAAAATGTACTTTCCTGATTACTAGTGAGGTATGGAGCATCTTACATTTCGATTTCCTATGTGCATTCTTTATGACATTGCTATTTATTTCAGTTTGGTTATTTGTTTTTTCCTTATCAAATTGCATATTAGACATAGTTGTTACTATATTTAAAAAATCACTGTGTTCCTCGTAAAAAAGTCAGAAAATGGCAGCATAATGGGAAAGTAAAAATCACCCATCTGCTCACACAGAGATAAACTGCTCTTAGAATTTTGATATTAGACACTTTTCTAATTCTACATATGTATATAAGTTCCTACCAAAATGAAAGTTTACTTGGCATGCTGTATTATAAAAAATACTATAGCGTATGATTTTATTAATGTTTAAATACAATATAAGAAAAATAATATGCAATAGAATAAGCTTTTTTAAAATGCAGGTTGTTGGGACACCTGGGTGGCTCAGGCATTAAGTGTCTGGTCCTGGGATCAAGCCCCGCATTAGGCTCCCTGCTTAGCCGGAAGCCTGCATCTCCCCCCATTCTCTCCCTGCTTGTGTTCCCTCTCTCACTCTGTCTCTCTGTCAAATAAATAAATAAAATCTTTAAAAAAAAAAAAATGCAGGTTGTGAGATGCGTGCCTGGCTCAGTCAGTAGAGCATGCAACTCTTGATCTTGGGATTGTAGGTTTGGGCCCCACATTACATGTACAAACTACTGAAAAATAAAATCTTTAGGGCGCCTGGGTGGCTCAGTGGGTTAGGCCTCTGCTTTCAGCTCAGGTCATGATCTCAGGGTCCTGGGATCGAGGCCCACATTGGGCTCTCTGCTTCACAGTGAGCCTGCTTCCCCCTCTCTCTGCCTGCCTCTCTGCCTACTTGTGACCTCTCTCTCTCTGTCAAATAAATAAATAAAATCTCAATAAATAAATAAATAATAAAATCTTTAAAAATAAATAAAAGTTAAAATGTGGCTTGTGGCCTACTAAATTGATTACATGACACAGTTTGAAACATTTGAAACAATTGGAAACATTGACTTTGAAACATTGCCTAAAACTATATAAATATAAACCTTGATAAAAATAAAACCAAAGTTAAAATATGGGCATAGTATATCCATTAATTCAGGATAATTTGAAAGCCTGTTAAAATTTTTATTCATTTTTGTTTTGGACATTTAAAACAATATTATTTGGGCACCTAGGTGGCTCAGTGGGTTAAAGCCCCTGCCTTCAGCTCAGGTCATGATCCCAGGGTCCTGGGATGGAGTTCTGCATTGGGCTCTGCTCAGCAGGGAGCCTGCTTCCTCCTCTCTCTGCTTGCCTCTCTGCCTACTTGTGATCTCTGTCTGTCAAATAAATAAAATAAAATCTTAAAAAAAAAAAAAAAAGAAACAATATTATTGAAGTACTCAAACATACTTAAATAAAATGGGGGCACCTGGGTGGCTCAGTGGGTTAAAGCCTCTGCCTTTGGCTCAGGTCATGATCTCAGGGTCCTGGGATCAAGCCCCACATCAGACTCTCTGCTTCACAGTGAGCTTGCTTCCTTGTCTCTCTCTCTCTTTGCCTGCCTCTCTGCCTACTTGTGATCTCTGTCTGTCAAATAAATAAATAAAATCTTTTAAAAAAAACACTGAAAAAAAAATAAAATGCGATGATAAACCCCAGTATCACCATTTCTCACATTTAACTGTTACCACATCTCACTAGTCTTGTTTTATTTATCTCTCCCTACTTGTTTTTAAAGATTTATTTTATTTTTTTGACAGAGATCACAAGTAGGCGGAGAGACAGGCAGAGAGAGAGGAGGAAGCAGGCTCCCTGCTGAGCAGAGAGCCCGATACGGGGCTCAATCCCAGGACCCTGATCCCAGGACCCTGAGACCATGACCTGAGCCGAAGGCAGAGGCTTTAACCCACTGAGCCACCCAGGCGCCCCTCTCCCTACTTGTTTTTAATTTGCTTTACTATTTTTAAGTAATTCCCAGGCGTCATATTGTGAACATAAATACTTGATAATCATCTGTCTATAATAATGAAATTGTGTTTATGTTAAAAGAGAAATAGGCCTTATACCTAACAAAATAGATAGTTTTATAATATTATCTAACAATGTTTACATTTACCCAGTTATCTTAGAAATGTTTTTTTATAGGAGCTTTGTGTGAATATGGATGCAAACAAGATCTATATTGTATATGGTTAATTATCATTTTAGGTCTCCTAGAATCTGTAGTATCTTCTCTTGCTTTTTTGAAATTTCATTCCACTTATTCATTGAGGAATAGGCTATATTTTGGATTTGGCTAAATGCTTCCTTTTAGTGTTTTTAGCTTGTTCTAACTTGCATATTTCCTATGAATGGTAATTAGATCTAGAAGCTTCTTTAAATATAATCCAGTTGTTTGGCAGTTATACTTCAAAGATGATGCTGGAAGCCATTATCTCTTGTGGTTTCTTTGGGCAGGGATTGGAGAGCATCTTGGCTGGGCAGTTTTGTTTGGCTCAAGTTTTCTCATGAGGTTGCCATGAGATGTTGATCAGGGCAGTAGTCACAAGAAGGCTTGACTGAGTTGGAGAATCAACTTTGCTCACATGGCTGGCAGGTTGTAGTTCCATTATTGGTGGGATGTCTCAGTTCCTCACATGGGCCTTTCAGCAGAGTTGTTTGACTGTCTTGACAGCTTGGTGGCAGGTTTTTCCCAGGGCAGATTAATCCAAGAAAGTAAAATGGAGCCTGCAATATTTATGTGACCTTGCCTTGGTAGCCAGTGACATCATTTCTGCAATACTTTGTTGGTCACACAGACTGTCCTTAAATCACTGTGTGAGGGCATAAATACTGGGAGATAAGAAGCATTGGGGCCATCTTAGTGGCCTGCTACTATAGATTGGTTTTGTTTTGTTTTTATTTGATAGAGATCACAAATAGGCAGAGAGGCAGGCAGAGAGAGAAGGAAGCAGGCAGGCAGAGAGAAGGAAGCAGGCTCCCTGCTGAGCAGAGAGCCCGATGCGGGGCTCGATCCCAGGACCCTGGGATCATGACCTGAGCCGAAGGCAGAGGCTTTAACCCACTGAGCCACCCAAGCGCCCCGATTTGTTTTTTTTTTTTTTTTTTTTTTTTTTAAGAGAAACTCTTATTTTTTATTTCAAGTAGGCTCCACATGCAACGTGGGCTTGGACTCATGACCCTGACATCAAGAGTCGCATGCTCTATTGACTGAGACAGACAGCCGCCCCTACCATAGATTATTTTAATTTAAAAGAACAGGGTTTCTGTTTTTTTTAATCTTAAACTTGTCTTTATTTTATACTAAAGATCTTGATTCCAAGATATTAATATAGATTTACAGTATACATAAAATAATTTTAAGATAATGATATTAATATTAATTACTAAAAAGACTACTGAATAAAGTTTTAGATTTCTTAGTGGGTTTTTTTATACTCAGAATATACCCCACTGGGGATGGTTAGTCAAAATACTATGATATAGACCATATGCAGCCAGTTTGATACACATTTAGGTTCATCTGTTTCCAATTCTTAGGCATTTATTTTTTTTACCCTTTTGGTTTAATGATGTATATTAATCATTTAAAATATTACATGATTCCCAACTCAAAACTTTATAATAGGCCACATTCAGAATAGTCCCACTTCATTTCTCTTGTTTTTGTTCTCTCCCTTATCTATGGGCAACTGGGTTTTATTTTTTGAATTGTTCAGTTCATCATTTTAGTTCCTTTTCTATATATTCACCCTCCCCTCTGTATATAAAAGGAGCCTAGGGACGCCTGGGTGGCTCAGTTGGTTAAGCAGCTGCCTTCGGCTCAAGTCATGATCCCAGCATCCTGGGATCGAGTCCCACATCGGGCTCCTTGCCTGGCAGGGAGCCTGCTTCTCCACTCTGCCTCTGCTTGCCACTCTGCCTGTGCTCGCTCGCTCGCTCTCTCTAACAAATAAATAAAAATCTTTTAAAAAAAAGGCATTTATAAAAGGAGTCTAATAGTAAATGCTGTACTGTGTATCCTGAAGATTACTCCCTATCAATAGAGATTTTCATCATCCCTTTAATGGCTATACAGTACTCCACTGTGTGGATGTGCCAGTTTATTCAGTCGGTCTCCTACGGATAGACATTTGCATTGTTTTCAGTATGTTACTGTTAGAAGCAATGCTAGGGGCACCTGGGTGGCTCAGCTGGTTAAGCATCTGCCTTCGGCTGGGGTAACAATCCCAGGGTCCTGGGATCTAGCTCTGTGTCGGGCTCCCTGCTCAGTGAGGAGTCTGCTTCTCCCCCTCTCCCTGCTGGTGCTCTCACTCTCACATAAATAAAATCTTAAAAAAAAAAAAAAAAAAAAGAATGGTGCATTGAATAGCTCTGTACCTGCATCATTTTGTATTTTTGTCAGTGAATTTTGGGGCAGGTTCCTAGAATTGGGCTTAAGTCAAAGGGAAATGTTAAATGTGATTAAACTAGATATTGCCAAATTCCTAGCAGTGTATGAGGGTTTCTCACAGCTTCTGCAGTAGAGTCTGGTGTCATTCTTTTGGATTATTGTCAGTTTGTTATTGTGGTGAAGTTTCAGTTTGAAAAATAAATTTTTTATGAGTAAGGTAAAGCATCTTTCCATTGATTTAATGGCAGTTTACTGTCCTTTCCTGCCCCCCCCCCCCCCCCCCCCCTGGGTTTTTTTTCTCTTTTGCCCACTTTTTTCTAAGGTTGTTAATGTTTTTCTTTCCAACTTACAGGGACTTTTTTTTTTTTTTTTTTAAATTTATTTGACAGAGATCACAAGTAGGCAGAGAGGCAGGCAGAGGAGGGAGGAAGGGAAGCAGGCTCGCTGTGAAGCAGAGAGCCCGATGCGGGGCTTGATCCTAGGACCCTGAGATCATGACTTGAGCCGAAGGCAGAGGCTTTAACCCACTGAGCCACCCAGGCGCCTCCATTTTATTTATTTTAAGTATGTTTGAGTACTTCAATAATATTGTTTCATTTTTTATTTTTTTAAAAGATTTTATTTTATTTATTTGATAAGCAGAGATCACAAGTAGGCAGAGAGGCAAGCAGAGAGAGAGAAGGAAGCAGGCTCCCTGCTGAGCAGAGAGCCCAATGCAGAACTCAATCCCAGGACCCTGGGATCATGACCTGAACTGAAGGCAGGGGCTTTAACCCACTGAGCCACCCACGCGCCCTGTTACAGGGACTTTTTATGTTGGATATTATTTAGTTACCTGGAATACAAGTTTCAAATGAATATTTGCCAGTTTGCTTTACTCTTCTAAATTTGTAGTGTTTTTAGCCATGCATTAGATTTTTTTATAAGATTTTATTTATTTATTTGACAGACAGAGATCACGAATAGGCAGAGAGTAGAGGAAGCAGGCTCCCTGCTGAGCAGAGAGCCTGATGTGGGGCTCGATCCCAAGACCCTGAGATCATGACCTGAGCTGAAGGCAGAGGCTTTAACCCACTGAGCCACCCAGGCACCCCATTAGATTTTTATTTTTACCTAGTCACATTATCAAAGTGTTTTCCTCTTATTTTTGCTTGATTTGATTTGTCGTTAGGAAAGTTCTCCTCACTCTGAGGCTATGAAGAAATTCATGTGTTTTTTTTTTGTTTTTTTTGTTTTTTTTAAGATTTTATTTACTTATTTGACTGAGAGAGAGAGATCACAAGTAGGTAGAGAGGCAGGCGGGGGATGGGCAGCTGGCTCCCTGCCAAGCAGGGAGCCCAATATGGAACTCGATCCCTGAGATCATGACCTGAGCTGAAGGCAGAGGTCTAACCCACTGAGCCACCCAAGCGCTCCAAAACTCATGTGTTTTAAAAAATGTTTCATGATTTTATTTTTTTATATTTAGCACTGGTTCACGTGCTTTTTATGCTGGTATATGTTGTGAAAAACAGATCAGTTTTATCTATCTGCCTACTCAGTTCCTCAAATATTGCTAATTAATGATTCCATCTTTTGTCCCATTGACTTGATATGCCATCTTTATATTAAGATTCCATACATGTTTGGGCATATTTCTGGATTTGTTTTATTTCATGTTCACTTAGCAATATTACACTTTTTAGTTCTAGACCCTAATACTTGATAGAACCTCATGCCTAGATCCTCTTTACTCTTTTAGGTGTTTTCATTGCTATTCTTATTTATTTATTTTTCTATGTGGTTATAACATCAACTTCATGTTTAATTTTAGGGAAAAAAAACCTGTATTTTCAAAAATTGAGCTGTGGGGGCATCTGGGGGGCTTTGTTAGTTAAGTGTCTGATTCTTGGTTTCAGCTCAAGTAATGATCTGGGGGTTGTGAGACTGAGCAAGCCCTGCATGGGCTCTGCACTCAGCCTAGAGTCTGCTTAAGATTCACTTGCTCTCCCTTTCTCTGCCCCTCCCCCTACTTGAGTTTTATCGCCCTCTCTCCCTTTTTTTCTGAATAAATAGATAAAATCTTAAATAAGTAGAAATTGAGCTTGTGTTTAATTTATAAATTATTTAGGGGAAAATTTTTGACATCTTTATCAGGTTGAGCCTTCCTAAGAATTTATGCCTTTTTTGTGTAAAGTTTTCTGTCTTCTCAGTTTATCTTTGAAGGATTTGGTACATTTCTAAGTTAAAAAAAATCTCTTACTAGAAATGGTGTCTTTCCTATTGTCTTCTAATTGATAGTTATGTTAATGACCACTGTATATTTTCTGCTGTTTTTCTAAATTGTGTTACTGTTTTTAATAATTTTTTCATTGAATGTTTATATCTTTTTTGGGAAACAAAAGATCATGTTATCTGCATAGAGAGATTATTTTAGCTCCCCTATTTCACTTCTTATACCTCTAATGCAATTCTAATAGAAATAGAATGCAAGCTATTCTGTTTTATTTTAAAATAATCTCTTAGCCTCATTTTAAAAAATCAGTTGCTAATTTAACTATTTTTACTTAATCCAGTATATCTGATAGATCAGTGTAATCAATACAACAGTTATTGAGGTATTTTGTATTCTTTTTTTGTTGCTGTAGTAAGTCTTTGAAATCTGGTGTATAAGTCACACTTCCAGAACATTGGTCTGACCACATTTCAAGTATTCAATAGCCGGTGTGGCTTGTGGCAACTCTGTTGTTCTAAATATTTTCTCGTTATTTAATGCCATCAAAGATAGATCTATCAAGTACCTATTATTTTATAATCTATTTACTTTAGCTCAACATCAATAATACATTTCCACATTAATATTATACCTCTACAGTAATTTTCAAAGTGCATGGTATGGTGTAGATGTACCACAATAACCAGGTTTTTTGTTTTTTTGTTTGCTTATTGTTTTGCTTTTAAATATTTAATTCTACATTGCTTTTAGTGAACATGCTTATAGCTAAATCTTTGCAATCTTTATTTCCTTATGCTAAATATCTATTAATGTACTTGCTATGTAAAAGGATATGTAATTTTTAAAGCTTTCGGGTATATTGCCTAACTTTATAAATCTTTTGATTTACTAGCACTCTATAACATCTATTTACCTCACAGTATTTGTTCTTACTGTGTATTTATTGTCTTTCTTTTTGAAATCTTTTCCCTTTAGTTAAAAGTATTGTATTATTTTGTATATTTTGGTTAATAGTGGGATTAAACAGGTTTTCATGTATTTTGTACCAAAATATCATTTGCATATTGACAGTTCATTTTATTTTTCATTTTCTCTTGTGGGATTGATCTTCTTTTGTATGGATTTTTAAGGCTTTGTCTTATATTAAGGATATTAACCCATTTTGTAGCAAATGTGTTTCTCTGGTTTATCATTTACCTTTCCCTCTCTTCCATATTATTTACTTATGTACGTGATTCTAAATTTTTATTTAGTAAAATTTCTTGGTTGTTTTTTTTTTTAATTTTTAATTTTTTTTTATTTAAGCTTTTTTTATTTAAACATATAATGTAACCCCACCACCCTCTCCCAACCCCTCTCCCCCCCACCCCCCTCAGTTTGTTTTATGACATTAAGAGTCTCTTTTGGTTTGTCTCCCTCCCGATCCCATCTTGTTTCATTTTTCCTTTTCCTACCACCTTAACCTCCACCCCCGTTGCATCTCCACTTCCTCATATCAGGGAGATCATGTGATAGTTGTCTTTCTCCAGTTGACTTATTTCGCTAAGCATAATACGCTCTAGTTCCATCCATGTCGTCGCAAATGGTAAGATTTCATTTCTTTTGATGGCTGCATAGTATTCCATTGTATATATATACCACCTCTTCTTTATCCATTCATCTGTTGATGGACATCTAGGTTCTTTCCATAACTTGGCTGTTGTGGACATTGCTGCTATAAACATTCGGGTACACATGCCCCTCTGGATCATTACGTTTGCATCTTTAGGGTAAATACCCAGTAGTGCAATTGCTGGGTCATAAGGTAGCTCTATTTTCAATTTTTTGAGGAACCTCCATGCTGTTTTCCAGAGTGGTTGCACCAGCTTGCATTCCCACCAACAGTGTAGGAGGGTTCCCCTTTCTCCACATCCTCGCCAGCATCTGTCATTTCCTGACTTGTTCATTTTAGCCATTCTGACTGGTGTGAGGTGGTATCTCATTGTGGTTTTGATTTGTATTTCCCTGATGCCCAGTGATGTGGAGCACTTTTTCATGTGTCTGTTGGCCATCTGGATGTCTTCTTTGCAGAAATGTCTGTTCATGTCCTCTGCCCATTTCTTGATTGGATTATTTGTTCTTTGGGTGTTGAGTTTGCTAAGCTCTTTATAGATTTTGGATACTAGCCCTTTATCTGATATGTCGTTTGCAAATATCTTCTCCCATTCTGTCAGTTGTCTTTTGGTTTTGTTGACTGTTTCCTTTGCTGTGCAAAAGCTTTTGATCTTGATGAAGTCCCAATAGTTCATTTTTTCCCTTGCTTCCCTTGCCTTTGGCGTTGTTCCTAGGAAAAAGTTGCTGTGGCTGAGGTCGAAGAGGTTGCTGCCTGTGTTCTCCTCAAGGATTTTGATGGATTCCTTTCTCACGTTGAGGTCCTTCATCCATTTTGAGTCTATTTTCGTGTGTGGTGTAAGGAAATGGTCCAATTTCATTTTTCTGCATATGGCTGTCCAATTTTCCCAACACCATTTGCTGAAGAGGCTGTCTTTTTTCCATTGGATATTCTTTCCTGCTTTGTCAAAGATTAGTTGACCATAGAGTTGAGGGTCTATTTCTGGGCTCTCTATTCTGTTCCATTGATCTATGTGTCTATTTTTGTGCCAGTACCATACTGTCTTGATGATGGCAGCTTTGTAGTAGAGCTTGAGGTCTGGAATTGTGATGCCACAAACTTTGGCTTTCTTTTTCAATGTTCCTTTTGCTATTCGAGGTCTTTTCTGGTTCCATATCAATTTTAGCATTATTTGTTCCATTTCTTTGAAAAAATTGGATGGGATTTTGATAGGCATTGCATTAAATGTGTAGATAGCTTTAGGTAGCATAGACATTTTCACAATATTTATTCTTCCAATCCATGAGCATGGAACATTTTTCCATTTCTTTGTGTCTTCCTCAATTTCTTTCATGAGTACTTTATAGTTCTCTGAGTATAGATTCTTTGCCTCTTTGGTGAGGTTTATTCCTAGGTATCTTATGGTTTTGGGTGTAATTGTAAATGGGATTGACTCCTTAATTTCTCTTTCTTCTGTCTTGTTGTTGGTGTAAAGAAATGCAACTGGTTTCTGTGCATTGATTTTATATCCTGACACTTTACTGAATTCCTGTACAAGCTCTAGCAGTTTTGGAGTGGAGCCTTTTGGGTTTTCCACATATAGTATCATATCATCTGCAAAGAGCGATAGTTTGACTTCTTCTTTGCCGATTTGGATGCCTTTAATTTCTTTTTGTTGTCTGATTGCTGAGGCTAGGACTTCTAGTACTATGTTGAAAAGCAGTGGTGATAGCGGACATCCCTGCCGTGTTCCTGACCTTAACTGAAAAGCTCTCAGTTTTTCTCCATTGAGAATGATACTTGCCGTGGGTTTTTCATAGATGGCTTTGATAATATTGAGGTATGTGCCTTCTATCCCTACACTTTGAAGAGTTTTGATTAGGAAGGGATGTTGCACTTTGTCAAATGCTTTTTCAGCATCTATTGAGAGTATCATATGGTTCTTGTTCTTTCTTTTGTTAATGTATTGTATCACATTGATTGATTTGCGGATGTTGAACCAACCCTGCTGCCCTGGAATAAATCCCACTTGGTCGTGGTGAATAATCCTTTTAATGTACTGTTGGATCCTATTGGCTAGTATTTTGGTGAGAATTTTCGCATCTGTGTTCATCAAGGATATTGGTCTGTAATTCTCTTTTATGATGGGATCCTTGTCTGGTTTGGGGATCAAGGTGATGCTGGCCTCATAAAATGAGTTTGGAAGTTTTCCTTCCATTTCCATTTTTTGGAACAGTTTCAGGAGAATAGGAATTAATTCTTCTTTAAATGTTTGGTAGAATTCCCCTGGGAAGCCATCTGGCCCTGGGCTTTTGTTTGTTTGGAGATTTTTGATGACTGTTTCAATCTCTTTACTGGTTATGGGCCTATTCACGTTTTCTATATCTTCCTGGTTCAGTTTTGGCAGTTTATATGTCTCTAGGAAAGCATCCATTTCTTCCAGATTGTCAAATTTGTTGGCATAGAGTTGCTCATAATATGTTCTTTGATTGTTTGTATTTCTTTGGTGTTGGTTGTGATCTCTCCTCTTTCATTCATGATTTTATTTATTTGGGTCCTTTCTCTTTTCTTTTGGATAAGTCTGGCCAGGGGGTTATCAATCTTACTAATTCTTTCAAAGAACCAGCTCCTAGTTTCATTGATTTGTTCTATTGTTTTTTTGGTTTCTATTTCATTGATTTCTGCTTTGATCTTTATTATTTCTCTTCTCCTGCTGGGTTTAGGCTTTCTTTGTTGTTCTTTCTCGAGCTCCTATAGGTATAGGGTTAGATTGTGTATTTGAGACCTTTCCTGTTTCTTGAGATAGGCTTGTATCGCTATATATTTTCCTCTCAGGACTGCCTTTGCTGTGTCCCAGCGATTTTGGACCGTTGTGTTTTCATTATCATTTGTTTCCATGGTTTTTTTCAATTCTTCTTTGATTTCCTGGTTGATCCATTCATTCTTTAGAAGGATGCTGTTGAGTCTCCATGTATTTGTGCTCTTTCCAAATTTCCTCTTGTGACTGAGTTCTAGCTTCAGAGCATTGTGGTCTGAAAATATGCAGGGAATGATCCCAACCTTTTGATACTGGTTGAGACCTGATTTATGACCCAGGATGTAATCTATTCTGGAGAATGTTCCATGGGCACTAGAGAAGAATGTGTATTCTGTTGCTTTGGGATGGAATGTTCTGAATATATCTGTGATGTCCATCTGGTCCAGTGTGTCATTTAAGATCTTTATTTCCTTGTTGATCTTTTGCTTGGATGATCTGTCCATTTCAGTGAGGGGTGTGTTAAAGTCTCCAACTATTATTGTATTCTTGTCAATGTGTTTCTTTGATTTTGTTATTAATTGGTTTATATAGTTGGCTGCTCCCATGTTAGGGGCATAGATATTTAAAATTGTTAGATCTTTTTGTTGGACAGACCCTTTGAGTATGATATAGTGTCCTTCATCTCTTATTATAGTCTTTGGCTTAAAATCTAATTGATCTGATATAAGGATTGCTACCCCAGCTTTCTTCTGATGTCCATTAGCATGGTAAATTGTTTTCCACCCCCTCACTTTCAATCTGGAGGTGTCTTCAGGTCTAAAATTAGTTTCTTGTAGGCAGCATATGGATGGGTTTTGTTTTTTTATCCATTCTGAAACCCTGTGTCTTTTGATTGGGGCATTTAGCCCATTTACGTTCAGGGTAACTATTGAGAGATATGAATTTAGTGCCATTGTATTGCCTGTAAGGTGACTGTTACTGTATATTGTCTCTGTTCCTTTCTCATAATACTTTTAGGGTCTCTCTTTGCTTAGAGGACCCCTTTCAGTATTTCCTGAAGAGCTGGTTTGGTGTTTACAAATTCTTTCAGTTTTTGTTTGTCCTGGAAGCTTTTTATCTCTCCTTCTATTTTCAATGATAACCTAGCTGGATAAAGTATTCTTGGCTGCATGTTTTTCTCATTTAGTGCTCTGAATATATCATGCCAGTTCTTTTTGGCCTGCCAGGTCTCTGTGGATAAGTCTGCTGCCAATCTAATATTTTTACCATTGTATGTTACAGACTTCTTGTCCCGTGCTGCTTTCAGGATTTTCTCTTTGTCACTAAGACTTGTAAATTTTACTATTAGATGGCGGGGTGTGGACCGATTCCTATTGATTTTGAGGGGTGTTCTCTGCACCTCCTGGATTTTGATGCTTGTTCCCCTTGCTATATTATGGAAATTCTCTACAATAATCCTCTCCAGTGTACCTTCTGCTCCTATTTCTCTTTCTTCTTCTTCTGGAATCCCAATTATTCTAATGTTGTTTCGTCTTATGGTATCACTTATCTCTCGAATTCTCCCCTCATGGTCCAGTAGTTGTTTATCTCTCTTTTGCTCAGCTTCTTTATTCTTTGTCATTTGGTCTTCTGTATCACTAATTCTTTCTTCTGCCTCATTTATCCTAGCAGTAAGAGCCTCCATTTTTGATTGCACCTCATTAATAGCTTTTTTTATTTCAACTTGATTAGATTTTAGTTCTTTTATTTCTCCAGAAAGGGCTTTTATTTCTCCGGACAGGGTTTCTCTAATATCTTCCATGCCTTTTTCGAGACCGGCTAGAACCTTGAGAATCGTCATCCTGAATTCCAGATCTGACATATTACCAATGTCTGTATTGATTAGGTCCCTAGCCTTCGGTCCTGCCTCCTGTTTTTTTTTTTGTGGTGAGTTTTTCCGCCTAGTCATTTTGTCCAGATAAGAATCCGCTATTCTCCTTGTTAAGTGAACTTGGTCTTGGCTGGATTTCTTTGATCTTCTGGGGGAGGGGCCTGTTGTGATTTTCAAGTGTCTCTGCCCCAGGCGGAATTGCACCGCCCTTACCAGGGGCCGGGCTAAGTAATCCTCTCAGGTTCGCTTTGGGGAGCTTTTGTTCCCTGAAGGCTTTCTGTAGAGTTCCAGAGGACGGGAATGACAATGGCGGCCTCCCAATCTCCCGTTCAGAGGAGCCGAGAGCTAGGGGCCCCAGTCTTCAGTGCGCCTTCAGAGAAAAGCGTTTAATCACTCCCGTCTCCCCAGCCTCTGTTCGGGCTCGGAGACCGCGCTCAGAGACCGTGCTTGGAGAAAATCGTGCATAATCAGTCCCATCTCACTGGCTTCTGGGAGCGCTCCGAGCTCACCCAGCCTGTGACCAAGCGTGTCTGTCTCTGGCAGAGTCCCACCTGGAGTCTCCAAATCCCATAGATCCCTGAGCTCTCCCGGGTCGGAGTCTCCCTGGATCTTGTGGGGACCCCTCGCACAGAGCACCGGCCCGTGTCACAGAGCACCGGCCCGTGTCACAGACCATGGCTCTAGGAAACCTCGGCTCTGTCTCCGCAGCCGGTTTCCCTGCTCTAATATCTGAGCTCTGCGACACTCAGATACCCCCGATCCTTCTGTGACCCTGTGGGACCTGAGTCCACGCTGTCCCCGTGGGGCTTCACCCCAGTTTAGCCTCTGGAGTGATGTCCCTCCTTGGAGCAGACTTTTAAAAGTCCTGATTTTGTGCTCCGGGGCTTTCCGGGAGCCGGCCCCTCCTCCTGGGGTCTATCTTCCTGTCGCGTTGGATTTACTTCTCCGTTGGTCCTACCTTTTAGAAAGTGGTCAATTTTCTGTTTCTAGGATTGTTGTTTTTCTTCTCTTCAATCTCCTGTTGGATTCGTAGGTGTTCGGAATGGTTTGATAGGCTATCTAGCTGATCTCCTGCTGCCTGATGTCGTCTCAGCCTGCTACTTCTCCGCCATCTTGACTCCTCCCCCCAAATTTCTTGGTTTTTAATGGGGTTTTGTTTTGTCTTTGTTATAACTCCCCATCTTCCTGAGTTGTCACACATTCAGCCAATTACCAGTTTGCCTCTTTATTTTCACTGATGGTTGCTTTCATAATTATTAGATGTATATTTAGGCTCTGTTTTCTGGTGTGTATCGTGTTATACTTCTGTATTTGTCCCTACAGGTCATATTAATCTCTGGTAGGTTAATTTTCAGAAACATTTTAGCTGTTCTTGTTCAAGGTGAACTTTAGAATTATTTTGTGAAGTATCCTCTCAGCAAAAGAAAATAGAAGTATATTTTTGATTTTCTTATTGAAATTATTTTAAAATACAGAATTTTACAGATTGGTATTTAATGAATCTATATAGTTCTTGTTAAAGTTTATTCCTAATCCTTTGTAGTAATTTTTTTTCCTTTTGTGGAGTTTTTAAAATTTTATTTCCTAATGAGTTGTTACTTCCATGTATGAAGTTTCTTGCTTTTTATATATGATTTTCTCTAACCCAGGTACTCTCTTTATTCTGTTGGATTTCAAGGAAAATAGTCATCTTTATCAATAATTATATTTTTCTCTATTTCAGTGTTTATACATTGTTTTTAATTTTATTTACTAACATAATAATTTTGCTTACTAAACTTTTAGAGCAGTTACTAGTAATGAATGTTTTTGTCATGTTTTACTGGCATTTTACTGTTCAATAAGACTTGGTTGTTGATTTGAGAGAGGTACCATTATAAACTTAACAAACAATTTTTAAATTACAGTTAGTTAAATACAGGTGTTTCAAGTATTAGTTTCAGGTGTGGAATTTAGTGATTCAACACTTGTATATAACCCAGTGCTCATCACAAGTACACTTTTTAATACCCAACTTTTAAGAATCATTCTAAATTTACTGTGAGTGAGATGTTTGTTTGTTTTTTTTTTAAGGATTTTATTTATTTATTTGACAGATAGAGATCACACAAGTAGGCAGAGAGGCAGGCAGAGAGGAGAGGGGAGAAGCAGGCTCCCTGCTGAGCAGAGAGCCCAATGTGGGACTAGATCCCAGCACCCTGGGATCATGACCCGAGCCGAAGGCAGTGGGTTAACCCACTGAGCCACCCAGGCGTCCCGAGATGTTTGTTTTTAATTAGGAACTGATTGTTAGCTTTCTTCAGATGACTTTTTTGGCATATAAATAGCTTTTTTCTTTGATAGATATGTTGAATTTTGTTAGTTTTTCCATTTTTGAATTGATAAATTAAACTTAGTCTGATTGGAATATTTTTAGATACAGCTTTGGTTTCAGTTTGTATGAGCCTCAGTTAGGATTTTTGAATCACAATTATTGTGTATGTACTATATGCTATTAGGTTTGGTCTTATAAAATAAAGTTGCAGTTTGTTAGCCGTATAAATAGAATGAAATTATATGTTTTTTGAAGGCTTAATAGAAATCATCTAGTCCCAACTGGGCACAGAGTCTTTTTTTAAATTTTTTATTAAACACAATTGTTTTAACACTTTTTAAATTTTCTTTGATGAACTACACTGATTTTATTCAACTTATGCTGAGAGACAGTTTGTTCAATATGTAAAACAGTTAAGAATTTATTTTACATTAATCACCACTCAGAAACTGTGCACTGTAGAGTTGATTTGATATTTTAACAGTTTTCTTCTTTTGAAGAAGAAAACTGAGTTAGATGTTTCCTTGGGATGCATTTATTGATATTAAATTCAGAGAGAAAGATGAATGTTATTGAAGTGACAAAGTAGGACTTCTTTTCAAGGAATAGTTTTCTCTACAGCATTTAATTTTTAAAAATTATGAACCTATAGGAAAGTTATAAGAATAAAAACTTTAATGAATTATTTTTCTTCTTAGGTGCATTTTATCTGGTGTTTGAATATATGGACCATGATCTGATGGGACTACTGGAATCAGGCTTGGTTCATTTTAATGAAAATCACATAAAGTCATTCATGAGACAGCTCATGGAAGGTCTGGATTATTGTCATAAGAAGAACTTTTTGCATAGAGATATTAAATGTTCAAATATTCTTCTAAATAATAGGTATGATGTGAGTTTGATATATGTATTTAAAATCAGTGTTATATATGCCTTGATTCTGTTAAAAAGACTTAAATTTTATTGCTCAAACTGTTTCAGCATAATCAGCAATATTACTGCTTGAGGTGTATCTGGACTTGTATTAAATATACTTTAATTAATTTCCAATGATAGTTTTAATGTATATAAAATAATACTTAATTGAATTTCTCATTTGATATTCTTCCAAATAATGTGAATGGATATTCTAGTAATTAATGTGATTTCAGCTTTAGGTTAAGAATAGATCTAAGAACTTTTTATTTAGAAATTGTTTTTACACCAGTATCACAGTTTTAAAAAGAGCTTTTCTGAAGTGTGTATACACACACATATGCATAAGTTGATTTTTTTTTTTTTTTCAAAGAGAAAGTGCAAGTGGAGGGTTGGAGGACAGAGGGAGAGAGAATCTTAAGCAGTCTCCACACCCAGTACAGAGCCCAACAGGGGGCTTGATCTCATGATCCTGAGATCATGACCTGAGCCAAAATCAAGAGTTGGACACTTAATTGACTGAGCCACCCAGGTGCCCCTGCATAAGTGGAATTTAAAGTGTGTGTGAAAAACATTTTACTGACAACGTAACCTGAGCTCTGATAATTCTGTTGCAGTTGGTGTTACTTGTTAGTTTAAGTGAGGCATACCTAGTTCTGATTTTGGTGTGTGGAAGCGTTTTATGTACCTAGTCCCTCTAAGAACTGGAAAATTTAGCATAAATTTAAAATAATGTGGGGACGCCTGGGTGGCTCAGTTGGTTAAGCGGCTGCCTTCGTTCGGCTCAGGTCATGATCCCAGCGTCCTGGGATCAAGTCCCACATTGGGCTCATTGCTCAGCAGGGAGCCTGCTTCTCCCTCTGCCTGCCTCTCTGTCTGCCTGTGCTCGCGCTCTCTCTCTCTGTCTCTCTCTCTAACTAATAAATAAATAAAAATCTTTAAAAAATTTTAAAAAAAGAAATAAAATATTTAAAAAATAAAATAAAATAATGTGGTTTAGTCTTATGCATTATTGATTTGAATTGAACAAGTAATACATCTAATTACTAAGTAGCAGAAATTATCTCCACTTATTTTCATTGTCATATACTTTTCTAAATAGGAACTAAGTAGTACTAAAATATTGTTAATACTAGTACAATAAAAATAGTGATGGTGGTACTAGATAGAATAATAGTAGCTGAAGGCACCAAAGCAGAAGCACTACTATTTTACTTTGTTGTGAGTTTATCTATTTGCCTTTTCTTTTAGGACTTAGGGTGCTGCTGTGTGATCAAAGTTAAAGTTTATATATTTTTTATTAGTTTTAGTAATAGAATATGAATGTGTATGATTAGATATCTAGGAATGGATACAAATATATATGATTTCAGAGTAGACTAATGCTTTTTGTTCATTTTGTCTTCTACCAGAGGGCAAATAAAACTTGCAGATTTTGGACTTGCTCGATTGTATAGCTCAGAAGAAAGGTAAGAGTACTTTCAAATGACTATTAAAGACAATAGAGGCCAGTTTTAAGAATACCTTATTAATACTTTATTTTTTTAAGGAAAGGGAAATTTACTTTTCATTGTTAAATATGTGAAGTAATGTAATTTTGTACCATATTGGATTGACTATTTTAATTACAGATTTTATGCATTTATCTCAATTTAAAAATAATTGGTTTTTGGCAATTAGAAGTAAATATAATTTCTCTTTTAAAAACTCATACTTAAATTTCTAATGCAGACTCAGATATTAAGATGTTTATGATTTTTGTGTTTGGTGAAAAATCTTAGTATATGCTTTTTTATATTGCGTATTTAAACTTAAGTACACACTTTTAGTTATTATTTTGGACTTCTATTTTTTTAAAACTATACTTCTATCTACAGTTACATTTGTTTTAATCTCATTAGAGCCTTTTATTTAAACAAACTATTGTGAAGAATTTCCATTGTATAACTTTTCTTTGTGGAGCTTCTGTGGCTGCAGTTAGGATATATATTCCTTTGGCTCCTTTGGACATGGTGGTGGTGAAATGTGACTTGTCTTATTAGAACTAATATGGGGTTACCTGGCTGCCTCAGTCCATACAGTATGCGACTCTTGATCTTGGAGTTGTAAGTTTGAGCCCCAGATTGGGTGTAGAGGTTAGTTAAAAATAAAATCTTTAAAAAACAAAAGAACTGATACGGAATTTCAAAATAAGATACTTCTGTGATATAATGGATTTGATGTAAATATATTGCAGACTTAATTGGGTTTAATATATCTCTAGTGTGGCCCATTTCTTTCCTGTCAAACAGTACTGTTTCTTTATTTTCACATACATATTCTGAAGTACTTTATGTTTGTCAATTCTGTAATTTCTTCAGTGTAACTATAATTCAATGTAATGATACACCAATTAATTGGAATTCTTAGAAATACGTGTTTACTTTCACTGAATGTTGGCCAGCTTCTGGTTAGTTGATAAAATCCTCATGTTTGAATTTTTTACAGTGAAAATTTGTTTATTTTTTAATCTTGCCATGTCATCATGTCATTCTGAAAATATTTTCATTATTTAGTGTGGAGAGGTTTTTAAATGGTGTGTTTAAGATCCATTAGAATTCATTAAACCCTTCAGAAACTGTGGTGTAGACAGTTGTTTTGGACAGGGCTCCAGTCCCCTCTACTTCCTTTAGCCAGAGTTTTCCACTTTTATTTGTTTTACTTGCTACACTTTTAATTAATACTTTATTTTAAGAAACCATTGTGGGTTGTTTTCTTTTTTAAGTTTAACACTGTTTAGGTGGCTGGGTGATGAACATTGGGGAGGGTATGTGCTGTGAATTGTGTAAGACCGAGGAATCACAGATCTGTACCCCTGAAACAGATAATACATTATATGTTAATTTTTAAACTGTTTTAAAGCATAAAAGCTGTAACCCTAATTTTGTATTTGAGAAAACTGAGACCTAGAAGGGGTTGAGTGACTTTTAAAGATCAGAAAATATTTGTTGGCAGAGTCAAGAGTGTATAGTTTCAAGTTTCCAGCTATCAGGTTGTTTTTGTTTTGTTTTCCATCCTATATAATAATACCTCTTGGTAGAAACTGAAGGAAAAAACAGACTGGCCAAATATACACTTAATTGAAAACTTCTCTTGATGTGTATTTGTATATTTGAACAACCAAACTTCAATGACTGTTTTTTGGGGTGAGGGAATTCTGCTTAATTAAGGATTCTTTTTTTTTTTTTTTTAAAGATTGTATTTATTTATTTGTCAGAGAGAGAGAGCGAACGAGCACAGGCAGACAGAGTGACAGGCAGAGGCAGAGGGAGAAGCAGGCTCCCTGCTGAGCAAGGAGCCCGATGTGGGACTCGATCCCAGGACGCTGGGATCATGACCTGAGCCGAAGGCAGCCGCTTAACCAACTGAGCCACCCAGGTGTCCCTTAATTAAGGATTCTATCTGCATAGCTGGTTAATTGAGATTTCACTGTAGTTTAGATCATCCTTAATACAGGCATATGTGTTTGTCATTCTTGAGTATAAATCCCTTCTTGTTTTCACATTAGGTTTCAGTGGAGATGGAGAAGAGCTAAATTTCATCTTACAGATTCCTTTTTTGCTGATATTCACATTAGAATAGATACATTCCAGGATAACTGACTGTAAAGTCAAATTTTACCTATTAGACTCCATTTCCCTGTTTACTTTACCTTTTTAAAAAATGGAATATTGGGTTTCAGTGGAGTGCCAAGGGTGTGATACGTTCATTGAGCCATGATCCCCATTGCTCTACTGAATTGATACAGGAATTTTGAGCTTACTAAAGTAGAAAATTTAAAATTTGCATCTTCAGGTAACATATACTAAATTTTCCTGCTTACCCAAATTCGTAAGATAAAAACTTGGTGTATTATTTTGTTTTGTAAGCAAGTATCCTGTCTTTTAGGGGCTTATGTATTCCCTTAAAACTTTTCTTTTTGATTTTTGATTTGAATAATTCTTTAAAATCAGAGAAGTAGGCTTAATTTTAATGGAATGACTTTAAAAATACATGCATTGTTCTAGTAAATCTTAATAATGTACCAATTTTTACCATACTGCCTTTAGCAGATTTAATATTGTACCAACTTTTCTAGATATTTCTTGAAATAAACATGACAAATGACTTTTCATTCATATTTCTTTGTCATTATAATCAGGAAGAAGGGTAAACCTTTATTGTATTTTCTATGTAATTAGTTATTACAGATAGAATAACTGAAGTGTTCAAGAAATTATTGCAGTGTTTTTGGTTTGTTCCCAAACAGAACACATTTCAGCTAACTACTGTAATAACTTAACTACATTCTCACTTATTTGGTTTCAGATATCTTTTTTGAATTAGAGAACTGGATGGAGTGTGGAAGTCCATACTTAGGAATTGAGGACCGGGGGGTGGTGTGACTGATGTGGATCTCCTCTGTCATGTGTGCTAAGTGGAAGAAAGGAGAACCACTGGGTTAAAATCAGGGGGGAAATGATTTCTTTAAACTTCAATAATCATTTTCTTATTTTGTATATCA
The DNA here is from genome assembly GCA_003697995.1 of Taxidea taxus jeffersonii. Lineage (NCBI taxonomy): Eukaryota > Metazoa > Chordata > Mammalia > Carnivora > Mustelidae > Taxidea > Taxidea taxus. The sequence continues at coordinate 23,154 of ML105656.1, read as the reverse complement.
GTATTTATACACTGTCCCACCTGGCCTTAGAAAATACAGAACTGGAGACCAGAGGTTTTTGCCCATTTCTTTATACCTGTTCATTTTTTTTCAGTAGCTGTTTTAAAATCAACTTTTCCTGAAACTTTTAGCCACAATAGTACATAACCCAAAACTGAGTTTTTATTTTACCAAGTCGCTGCTCCAGTGCTTTTCCAAATTACAGGATCTTTTTTCTCTCTATGTGACCATCCCATATGAGTAAATACACACTTTCCACATAAACTGAAGATAATTTCATTTTCTAGAGAATAAATTAGAACTTAGCACATTCTTTAATGAAAGGAACATAACACCCTTGGGGCTCAATCAGGGAGACTTTGGCTCTAAGCTTGTCATTGCCCTTTATTTAAGCAGTTGTGGAATCTTGGGCAAGTCACTTAATCTCTATCTTACCATTCTCAACTATAAGATGAAGATTTAAGATCTCTAAAATCTTTATTTATTTGTCAGATAGAAAGCGCAGGAGCGAGCACAGGCAGACAGTGGCAGGCAGAGGCAGACGGAGAAGCAGGCTCACTGCTGAGCAAGGAGCCCGATGTGGGACTCGATCCCAGGACGCTGGGATCATGACCTGAGCCGAAGGCAGCCGCTTAACCAACTGAGCCACCCAGGCGTCCCTCTAAAATCTTTATTTAAAGGATATTAGAAAACATATCTCTTAAAGTTCTACAAGTTACTGTGATCAAAATAAGTTTCTTGAACATTTTTAAGGCAATATCACCACCTAGTGGCTTTTCATAAAATTGCCATTAAAAGCAAAACTAAACTTTTCCTATATATAGGAAGGCTATATATATAGGTATCAGTGGAAGAGGGAGAAAGTATTACCTCTTGCAACTTATCCAAGGACTAGATGAAATTATATCCAGGACTTATTACTTGTGTTCTTGTCTTTATACTCAAGCTAGAATTCTAGTCCATTTAAAGACAGGAACCATATTTTAAATGTTTATGTTTTTACCCCAGAGTTTAAATTTTTTTTTATTTTGTATTATTTACTTGACAGACAGAGATCAGAAGTAGGCAGAGAGGCAGGCAGAGAGAGAGGAAGGGAAGCAGGCTCCCTTCTGAGCAGAGAGCCCGATGCGGGGCTCGATCCCAGGACCTCGGAATCATGACCCGAGCCGAAGGCAGAGGCCTTAACCCACTGAGCCACCCAGGCGCCCCTACCCCAGAGTTTAAAACACATTCACAGTAATTGCTTGATCAGTTTTCATCCAAGAGAAGGTCATTCCGATCTGGAGGACCCCCTGATTTCAATTAGTGCAGGCAGCTTTGGGGACTGTAGATAATTCAGAGGATCTTCTGGGCCAGTTATTAGAACCATAGTAATAAGATTATTAGTAACATATTAATAATAGTAAATAATGTGACTAATGTGACTAAACAAGCTTTAGGAATAGAAATCTCATTGAGATTGCTGACCTAATCATAAGATCAAGATTAAATTGTACTTCCTTTGGCCCTAATGGAGTAGCTTAGCTTACATTTTTGAGCATATAAGATGGGAAAGGCAATTTAATTTTCTAGGGTATGGTGTGCCCCCTCTTCATATAGGGGAAATATGATCCATCCCCTTAACTGAAGATTTATGAATCTCAACTTCAAGACTTCATCTTTCTTTTGATCTCTAAACCTATGTGTTTACTGGCCAGCTCCACCCAAGTGATGTAGGTACTGTAAATTAAACATCTTGTTACAAAGCTTGTCTTCACATTCCCCAGAGAAAAGTCTGCTCCTTTTCCTTTATTTCCTATTTTAGTTGAAGATACCCAGTCACTCTCACATATAGATATATCTCCTGTAGACCACTGTAAATAGAATTATATTGGTTTTTGTGCTTCTGGTCTTTTTCTCCAACATTATTTTCTTCTGCCATTCTGTCCCCTGCCTGCTGCTCCCTCCCCCCCAAAGCAACCCTTGAATTATTTGTAGTTCCCTAAACAAGTTAAATGCCTCTCTGCATCTACATAAGTTGTTTCCTTTTATATGGAGTTATACTCTCCATTATCTCAGTCTGACAAATTTGGTTTTTTGCTTCAGTTTAGTCACTACCACTCTTGAAAAATTTACCCTGATTCCTATAGTCAGCGTTGGGCACGTCTTTCTTTATGTGTCCAGAATACATTTTTCATTAATTTACGTAGTACTTAAAGTATATTATTATAATTTCTATTACCACCAGACTCTTAAAGCTTTAAACAGCTCCAACCATGTTGGTGATTGACCCTTTCGGCCAGCCATCTCTTGGTGCTTAGTACAGTACTGAACTCAGAGTTTCATAAATATTTGTTGTTTATAAAGAAGGAACAAACTTAACTAGCATTTGTGCATGGTAGTTTATTATATATAGTCCCCTTTCACAAGAATTATTTTAAGGGAAAGCAGCAGTTTTTCTGAAACAGGTGGTGTGACTATCATTCTTATGTACATTTTAAAGATAATAAAATTTACAAAATTTCAGTATATTTCCAAGATCACCTAATTAGTGTTAGAGCTGAGAATCAAACTTGAATCTTTTGACAGAAAGGCTTTTTATTTTCATTATATTGGAGTGCTGCTTCGGTAAGACTCTGGATCTAACCTTGATTTCCTAAAAGTATGTTCTTTTTAAATTTCTCACTTCTGAAAGTATCTTCTAAGTGCAGAATTCTAGAGGCATCTAGAGTCTGCTTTGGAGGTACCATTAGGCTGATGGCAGGTTGTCAAACAGTTGCTGAATGTTACTGTCTCTGTTTTCTGGCCTTCAAATAATATATTTTATTTTTGCCCATTGAAGGATACTCATTTAGTTTTCCAGCAAGTTTTATGATATTTCCATTTCTGAATCTCCCGTAAAGCTCCTTATATACCAAATGAGAAAGATATAATTGAGAAGTATTTTGGTAGCATCAGATATTTTAAATAACCTGAGATTTCACATGGAAGTTTTATTATATACAAGCCTGATGACTTACATTTTAATCCTTATTGACCATATTAAGGTAGAAGTTTTGAAAAAACAAAACAAGGGAAGTATTCTTGTTGTTTTTAGAGTGTTGGGGTTTTTTTCCCCCTAGCAGAAAAGAAAGTGCCTGCTTTCTTCTTAAAAACTGTGAAGATATTCAGTAGAAATTGAAATTCAGAATATTTACTGTTGAGACCATTATTTCTGGATCCTTAAAAAATTTAGTTTTTACTAAGAATAATAGCTTATTGGAATTACTGTTTGGTTTTTTAAATTTAATGGCAGAGGGATTGCATGTCTGTGTTTTGCCAGGTTATGGAATTTATTACTTGGGAGTTTAACTTAATTATGGGAGTAAATGGGGTGGTTTATTTTCCATTTTTTTGGCTTTTTTTTTTTTTTAAGATTTTATTTACTTATTTGGCAGAGATAACAAGTAGGCAGAGAGGAAGGGAGGGGGGAAGGGAAAGCAGGCTCCCCACTGAGCAGAGAGCCCGATGTGGAACTTGATCCCAGGACCCTGAGATCATGACCTGAGCCAAAGGCAGAGGTCTAATCCACTGAGCCACCCAGACACCCCAAGTTGTTGGGGTTTTGTTTTGTCTTGTTTTTTCCTGCCAGCTCTGCTCTCTCCCTGGCTTTTTCTCCTAGCTGTAGAAAATGAACATTTTTCAACCTTCTAAGGGAACTGATGGTTCATTGTGGTTGGAGCAAGAACCAAGTAATAAAGATTTTTTATGGGCCTTGTGTAGGTGGCAGCAGTATGTATTAAAGGTATAAGATATTGACATTTTATGCTATCACTTTGACTTTATTTTGAAAAGTGGATTGACCTTGTAAGTATGGAAGCAAGGGCAGTCAGTTAGAAAGCTGTTTCAGTAAACCTAGGCAGGATGATTATGGTTAGAATTATGGAATGGGTAGCCTCCTCGGTAGTGTATGCAGCCTGTTGATTGTATGGGTTGCCCTAAGGGACCTTGGAGACAGCCCTTTTGGTGGATGCTGGGGTCTGACCTCGTGGCTATCTCCAATTTAGGCTGCAGACAGGTATGCAGGGTGCCTTTGGAAAGCCCCAGGGCACAGTAGCCAGGGTCCACATTGGCCAAGTCATCATGTCCATCCGTACCAAGCTGCAGAACAAGGAACATGTGATTGAGGCCCTACGCAGGGCCAAGTTCAAGTTCCCTGGCCGCCAGAAGATCCACATCTCTAAGAAGTGGGGCTTTACTAAGTTCAATGCGGATGAATTTGAAGACATGGTGGCTGAAAAGCGGCTCATCCCAGATGGCTGTGGGGTCAAATACATCCCTAACCGCGGCCCCTTGGACAAGTGGAGGGCTCTGCACTCATGAGAAACTTGGCCTACCCCCTCCCGTCATATTCATGCCCACCAATAAATCCAACTTCCTGTCAAAAAAAAAAAAAAAAAGAATTATGGAATGGGCATAGGTATTAGAAAGATGAATTATATCATAAGACATAAAATTGTTAGAACTTGATGGTTGAATATGTATGGTTAAACACATCCCAGCTTGTACCCCTACTGTAAGATTTCTGCTTGAGCAACTGGCTAAATAGTTTGTTAGGGTAAGCTAAGCTTTTACAACAAACAAAACCTCAAAATTCAGTGGCATAAAGAATACGAAATTTATATGTAGTTCTCACTTAAGGATCAGGAATGGTTATTGCTTACCTCAGTAGACAGTTAAAAGTAAGTATTTAACCATCTCATTATCATTAGATCAGGGGATGTCGACTTCATACAGTCCTTCAGGGATCCAAGTTGGAAGATCTGCCATCTTCATATGCCTTCCAAGGCATACCACCTCTTGTCAGCCAGAAACTAGAAAAAAGGAGGGAGGGGTGTTATGAGCCAGACCTAGAAACGGCACTTATCACTTACATTCATGTTCCATTGGTGAGAACTTGGTCATGTGATCACACCCAGCTGCAGTGAGGATAGGAATGTAGTGTAGGCGGGCAGCTACCACTGAAGAAAAGAACAGATTTTGGACTCAGGTAGTAGTCTCTGCCGTAAGTGGTGATGATGTTTCCTGAGACAGGAAACAGGGAGCAAGTGGGTGGCAAAAAATGATGTGTCCTTTTTGGATATGTTTAGATACAGGTACTTATAGGACTTCTAAATTTACATGAGTAGTAAAAAAAAAAAAA